>PQWD01014869.1:0-36355 GCA_019425675.1 Leucinodes orbonalis
CCGGTTGCTTGTGACAGGCTGATGGTGTGTTGCGTGCACTTCGATCCCGGGCTCCAGCGAAATCTCTGGTCTTGCCTTGAATGGGCGAATTGGTCGGCTCTTATACCAAAGGTTCCGGGTTCGATACATGAACATGTATGCTTGTATTAGTCTGGGTGTTTTCTACGTGTAATGTTAACTATGTATTTATTGACAATATATATAGAATTATGTTTATCCGTTGTTTAGTACCAATTTTACAGGTTTAATTTGACCACCCATTTGGTGTAGCGGTTGAGACGTCGACTGCAACACCAAGGGTTCTGGTTCGATCCCGTGCAGTACAAACATTTGTGTGCATAAACATGTCTGTTTGTAATGGTCTGGGTGTTTTCTATGTATAAATATTATATTTAGTATGTATGTTTTTTAAAAAATGTATATAAGTATATTATCCGTTGTTTAGTACCCATAATACAAGCTTCACTCTTAACTTGGGGCTAGATGGCGCTGTGTGAATGTCAGTGGATATTTATTTATTTAATACATTGTTTGGGGCTCAATGGTGCTGTGTGAATTCCAGTGGATATTTATATTTATATATTGACTAGCTTTTGCCCGCGGCTTCGCCCGCGTTAAATTCGGGATGACAAAATTATTCTGTTTTCGTTACCAGGAAAGTGGAGCCATCCACTTGCTAACGAAAACAAATAATTTCAACACTGCAACACTGCTTTTTCTTTTTCTTATTTAAGGCTTTAAGGGCCGGTTTGCAAAAACTTCAATATGCAAGATTTATTGTTCATGACAAATAGCCATCATACTTATTTTTAGCTTTCTACCTTGTAAACTGTTAAAAACTTGTAAAGAAAATTATGTATACATATATAATACTATACATAGGAATCCCCCGCCCAAGTTTAAAAGTTTTGGAGTCCATTTCCAAAAACGGATCCCCTTCCTCCCCCCTCCCCCCAATTTAAAAGGTTTTGGAGTCAATTTTGTGGATATATATATATATATATATATATATATATACTATATATACATAGGCTTCCCCCTTCTATTTACAAAAAAAAACATATATATATATACCTATTCTAGGTTACCTTCTATCAACATACCAAGTTCAATAAAATCTACCTTAACTGCAAAAAATTGGATATGATACTTCCTTCCCTATTTGAAGGGTTTGGGGGTGGATTTTTGAAAAATAAAAAAAAATGCTAATTTATCCTTTCTGACAAATAGTCCGCATACCAAATTTCAGCGTCGTACTACAAAAATTGCGGAATGTTCCATTCAAACTTCCAACCCCCATTTGAGGGAGTGGGGGGTGAAAACGGGATAAAAAGTAGCCTAAATATTCTAGGTTACCTACTAACAACATACCAAGTTTCAATAAAATCTACCTTAAAACTGCGAAAATCGATATGACACTTCCTCCCCTATTGAAGGGTTTGGGGGTGGATTTTTGAGAAAAAAAATATGCCATATTTTTTCGTTTCTGACAAACAGTCCGCACATCAAATTTCAGCGTCGTACTACAAAAATTGCGGAAGTTCCATACTTCCAACCCCCATTTGAGGGGTGGGGGTGAAAACGGGACAAAAAGTAGCCTAAAACCTATTCTAGGTTACCTTCTATCAACATACCAAGTTTCAATAAAATCTACCTTAAAACTGCCAAAAATCGGATATGATACTTCCTCCCCTATTTGAAGGGTTTGGGGTGGATTTTTGAAAAAAAAAATGCCATATTTTTTCGTTTCTGACAAACAGTCCGCATAAATTTCAGCGTCGTACTACAAAAATTGCGGAATGTTCCATTCAAACTTCCAACCCCCATTTGAGGGAAGTGGGGGTGAAAACGGGACAAAAAGTAGCCTAAACCTATTCTAGGTTACCTACTATCAACATACCAAGCCTCAATAAAATCTACCTTAAAACTGCGAAAAATCGAATATGACACTTCCTCCCCTATTTGAAGGGTTTGGGGGTGGATTTTTGAAAAAAAAAATATGCCATATTTTTTCGTTCTGACAAACAGTCCGCACATCAAATTTCAGCGTCGTACTACAAAAATTGCGGAATGTTCCATTCAAACTTCCAACCCCCATTTGAGGGGAGTGGGGGGTGAAAACGGGATAAAAAGTAGCCTAAAACCTATTCTAGGTTACCTACTAACAACATACCAAGTTTCAATAAAATCTACCTTAAAACTGCGAAAAATCGAATATGACACTTCCTCCCCTATTTGAAGGGTTTGAGGGTGGATTTTTGAAAAAAAAAATATGCCATATTTTTTCGTTTCTGACAAACAGTCCGCACATCAAATTTCAGCGTCGTACTACAAAATTGCGGAATGTTCCATTCAAACTTCCAACCCCCATTTGAGGGAGTGGGGGGTGAAAACGGGACAAAAAGTAGCCTAAAACCTATTCTAGGTTACCTACTATCAACATACCAAGTTTCAATAAAATCTACCTTAAAACTGCGAAAAATCGAATATGACACTTCCTCCCCTATTTGAAGGGTTTGGGGTGGATTTTTGAAAAAAAATATGCCATATTTTTTCGTTCTGACATATAGTCCGCATACCAAATTTCAGCGTCGTACTACCAAAATTGCGGATGTTCCATACAAACTTCCAACCCCCATATTAGGGGAGTGGGGGTGAAAGCGGGAATAAAGTAGCCTAAAACCTATTCTGGGCTACCTACTATCAACATACCAAGTTTCAATAAAATCCGTTCAGCCGTTTAGGCGTGAAAGCGTAACAAACAGACAGACAGACAGACAGACAGACAGACAGAGATACTTTCACATTTATAATATTAGTATGGATTACTCGCGCAGGCGAAAATCGGCGACCCACCTCTCGACACTCCTATCCACATGCGCCCATGATTCTCCTGCTATTTGGGACGTCCAGCCGCGGCAAGTTACCACCTGTCGCTATTTTGGCGTCTGTAGTCTCTCCCATAACCCAGATAACCAGTCCACTAAAGCACATTTCCATAGCAATGTATCGTATTGTACATTCAATGACGGAATCCACCACGTGTAACTTATACGAAGATTAAACTTTCGAAAAAGGTTCTCTGTGCTGTTGACTTTTGCCCTACACATACTTAACAAAAGGCCGGGACACTATAAGGCCGTGAAACTTATCTTAAGGATTTTGAAAATACAATAATATATAAGAATATCGCGACCTCTGCACTTAACACTAGCTGGTTTAAAACCTATTGGTCATAACAAATTACATGTGTGATTAGTTGGTATGAACGTGAGTACTTACTCAATATTGTATTCGTAATAATTACTTACGGGTTGTAGAGGTTTGATTTGTGTCAGGTGAGTTTGTGTTTGATGGATGAATGATGAGTGTACATAAAATTATGAACCAAATGGGTCATGGGTTACCAGTTGAGACGTCGGCATCTACAATCTACACCAAGGGTTCCGGGTTCGATCCCCGGGCAGTACTAACATTTGTGTGCATGAACATGTCTGTTTGTAATGGACTGGGTGTTTTCTATGTATAATATATTTGTATTAACAAAAAAAAAAAAATATGTTTATCGGTTGTTCAGTGCCATAATACAGGCTTCACGCTTAACTTGGGGCTAGATGGCGTTGAGTGAATGTCAGTGGATATTATTTATATATTCATAATACTGAAAGCGGAAGTTCAAGTATTTATAGACTTCAAGAACATTTCTTTTAAATTTACTGTGAACTATATTTACCTATGCAATGATGACGATGATAAAGAAAAGAAATAACAGCGGTTTATCCTGAACTAGTACTAAGGAACCTTACCCTATACATATTATATTCCTTATTAAAGTAATATGTATATGGTTACTTATAGATTTATAATTGTAGCTCGCGCTTAGTATTTATTATGGTTTCTTTAAAACTTAACCAAAAAATCGAACATTACAAAGCCACCATTGATAAAGCTTTTGACTTCACACCAGAGAGAACAGAACACGAAATTTTACTTGGACAGAACACTCAGTAGGCTAACAAGCTTGATCGGTCGTTTTTGGAATATTACTCCAAAAAGTGTTTAAAGGGAAAAAACCGCATCTTTTAACATCTCTGAACCGTGTGAACATGCTGAAATCAAATACCCAGGAACTGTGAAAAAGACCAACTTCTGAGACAAAACTAAAACTACAGCTGTTTATTGAAAATAAATAAGGTCTACACCACATTCTAAATTCCCGATGCTTGAAATTTATCTTTACTGCTGAATTTGAAACAGCAATAGCATTTACTCGCGTTTAGTGTCACTTTAGAAAGGACACAAAAGACAACTACTATTCAGTACTTTTGTAAATATTTACAATTTATAATAAGAAAACCCAGATCACTACAAACAGACATATTATACAACCAAAACAATGTTTTAATGCCCGGAGACTGAACCCGTTACGAGTACGGTCCACGGGCCTTGATGTAAATGCCGACTTCTCAACCATTACACCTTAAGGGTCGTCAAATACTTCGGTAACTATTGCTAGGTACTTACTAGTAATATAGTTTTGTGCCTGGTATTTCCAGATCCAGCTGAAGTGTCAGTGTAGGTACTAACTTTAATTTTTATTAAAACGTTGTTAATAAAGTGCAATGTCATATAAGCGAACATTATTTTAAATCACATCATATACTGTATATCATCATTATCCGCTTAACGGACCACTGCTGAACACAGGCCTAGCTGTGGGAAGATTGGGCCGTAACCAACTACGCGGGCCCTATACGGATTAGTCAAGTTACTAAACTTTAATCATCATCATCAGCTCATTAAACGTCCCCATCGAGGGTCACGACCCGTAAAGGGTGTAAGCTTTTGTATGATTTTTTTGGTTACTCTGTACTGACATTTGGTTATGTTTTATCAATTAACCAAAGCAAAGTTTTTTGGATATTCTATAAAAATCAGTGCAATAATTTGTTTTTCCCAAAAGCCTAAAGAAAACGTTATGGAATTACCCTGGCCATTATCCGCTAAATATTTTGTTTCTAAAGAACCTTTTGCGGCACCCGCGGGAAGGGCACGGGTGATGAGAACAGTATGTCTTCTTGTCTGCCATCACATCACCCTTCGGCAATAATATCTTAGTCAGTGTGTATGAAAAGGGATGCAATGACATTGACTTAGAATGTACAAATCCTTAATTTAGAAGGACAAACTGATAAGGCTGACTGATCGGCTAATTGAGCAAAACTACGACCCCTTAAAACTTTGTTCGTTAACTTTTAGTCGGCCATAAATATAAATGGGCTCAATTAAGGAATTTTGTTATGTCATCCCTTGGAAATTATATATTGAGGGATGATATCTCACTAACTAATAAGATCATTGTTTTAATAATTCACATTATGTGTAAGTATACCTGAATTTATCTTCACTAAATCAGTCTCCTCGAGAACTTAATCAAGTACGTGTTGGTGACAAATAACATTAACAAAAGAATATTTGTAAGTTCATATTATATACCATAACGTTTTTCTTTAGGCTTATGGGAAAAACAAATGAGACAATTAAATTTACAAATTAATTGTCAAAAAATATAATTTCAATGTTTCGCATAACACCGATGCCCTCAGTATATCTGTGTTCTGCTCTAATAATGTACGGGACAGGGGTTGAAATTAAGATACAGTGACATAAAAACTTTACAACCTTGGCAACTATAGTGTACGCACTGACTCGTCTAGATATATATGTATTACCGCAATGCCAGATATCTTCCGTGAAATGGGAATGTTATGCGTTTTTGTGTTTTTAGGATTTGTATGTATTTAATGTAGCCCAAAGTAACTCTATTCTTTTCAAATTATGAATGGTTTAATTTGTATCGGTAGATACACATAAGCATCTTATCGTCGGCATAAAGCATTCCTTCCTATCTGTTATTGAACTTTATATGTGGTTTAGTTTGATAACAGTTCAAAATGGTACAAAGCGAATAGTGATATATATTATAAGGAGGTATCAAGTCACTGTTAAGCCGCAGCCGCGCATCCGCAGCGCGGTCACCCGTAAAATGAATGAATTATGAGCCAACGGAGCCTCCGTCCTTACATTTTTTTCTACTACGTTTTATAGGGCGCCAGGCAATATCAACATAAACATGCACTGGGATTATATAATAGAAAAATCTTTAATAAAGAAGGATAGAGCGTCAGTGGCTCATTGATGTGGACCGTTTCCTTCCGATCTAGAAGGCGCAAATTTAAAACCGCAAGGTTTCAATGTCTTTTTTTTTTTAAATTATATGTATAAAGCGATTGTAGGCAAAAAGGGCCATCGTATATTAATATTATTGTTGAATGTTATAACTAATATGCCCAAAACCATTAAATATATATCATTAAATTAAAAAAAATACTTTAGATAAAAGATACTGTCAAATGGTAAAACTTTTGGTATTTATAAATTAAATTTATTCATGTGATTCCTAGTGATAATTATATTGATAAATATAGCTATGCCACTATCTATAAAAACTTGCACCATTAGTAAACCAATTTCAGACCGACAGCGGAATTTCAAATCGACAGTGGTTCCGTTTTTACGAAATATACGACTAGGTAGATGCTAGTAATAAATAACTGTTAACAGTAGGTACCTACCTCAAAGTCTTCTCCAACGTCCGCTCCAAAGCTAAATATCTACCAGCTTAATAAATACCCGAGGCGGCTACAGATAACATTCAGACTATTCGTGTGAAGATCGCACGAGCTTGATAAAATTAGAGCACGTACAAATCAAAACACTGAATTTACAAAACGAAACTACGAGTAACTTGCGAAAGACTGCGCTGACTGTCACTAGTAATTAGCTAGATTAGCCAAAGTTATATCTGAAAATAGTGGTGGCATACTTTAAAATTATTCTTCTCGAGTTGATATGGATTCACAAGTTAAATATGGTATTGCGAACAATATTGGGTCACTTTAATCGTCCTTTCATTTGCCATCCAGACGTCCCGAAAACCGCACGAAGATGGACAGTTCCGGCAATAGGTGTTCCATTGTCTGAGGAGTTCCACAGTCGCAAAGACTGCTTCTGGAATATCCCTATCTTACCCAATTTTCACGGCACCGACCAACACCTGCCCGCAGTCTATTCAAGTTTTCCAGACCGCCCAGGAAAGATCACCACCGGAGGCAGCTCTTCAACCAAACGGAGGTGTCTCGACGAGGTTTCACCACATCAGCCTGGCCTTAGACGCCTCAACTGGATTAAATTGCAGCAGTTTGAGAAAGCAATTGCGACTCCTCACACGCGAAGGATGTGAAGCTCTACAAAGGATGCCTAGATTGCCTATGCTCCATCTGTTTATATTTTTCGACAGCGGAAATCACATTTATTATATTATGAGCGTGTACTTATGTAATAAAAATTTTTGTAATGTTAAATTCAATATTGTTTTTTATGTATTTTAATATATAGTGGCTTGCTATCTTAAAACGGAACGTTTGGAGCTCTTTATGGTATGCCTACGTCCATTTGTGGACGATGTTATTAAATAAATAATATATTCCCTAAAAAATTACATCCAGTTCCTAACAAGACTTTGTCCAGAGACTTGGATCATTCTGGGGTTATCCGAATGGTCACCTGGCATATGGCCAGATACACGTACGCTATTGGGCAGGATATACGACAAAAGGTGAAATTGACTTACTCGTAGATCCAGTAATTATGTGCACGGACCGCTTTCCTTTCTAAATTTAATCATTAATAGAAAGCATGACAAATTACAAGTTCATTATCTAATCACTCATATAAATGGAAACTCAAAATGTAAGAGTTCCTCAGAGATTTTTCTACAGTCATTTTATCTTAATCTTCTTTTTGAGCTAACGTTTACAAATCTAGGTCAAATTAACGCGATCAGTTAATTCGTTGAACTTTGGTTACTTTCAGGCTAGAGAGCCAATAATATTCAAGTAAAGAGCATTCAATTCTGTCGCAGTTTATTCAAATCAATCTGCAGGAAATAAAAATAAAATTGAAATTCACCTTCAGTTTTCATAAAGTGTTGCCACTAAACTGCAATCTTACGCAAACTTCTCAAGAGAACTTGATATGGTGGCATTATTTTGTTCCATTTGCCTACTCACATAATGTACAAACACCTAATTATCTCATAAAAAAACGAGTTAAATTTATTTAATAAAACCAAATCTGAAATTGCATAATTTAGCATAGACGAGTATTAATTAGTTATTTAACCATGGAAAATTCAGATTCAAATAGTGTCACTGATATTTGTTTTTAAAATATCCGTAAACCGATACATTGTGGCTGGTGTGTAAATATGGCAGGGGCGGAATAGTCCATCCCTCCTCGGCACTCGTCAGGATTACGGCGTGACAGGGCGCGCGTCCATAAATCCACCATGTGACAACGACCTAGCTAAGCTCCCAGACTCGCTCGCTAATTACAGTAAAAGCAACTTCAATATATTATACTAGTTCCTCACTAAATGCCATAGAGATATACAAATTGATATATTATTCAAGCGAAATGGTTTCATGTTCGCTAATTAATTTGATGTAAAATTAATATCATGAAATGTAAGCAAACTAATTTATTGATAGGAACGGCTAAGTTTGAAAGCGATGATACCTTAATTGAATTAGCAAAAAGTTTTTTTGATATGGATTACCCATATGGTCCACATGGTTGAGATATTGCCATATTACCACAAGGATTTTGTTTTAGATGCCGTGCAGCACAAACAATTGTGTGCAAGAACATAATTTATCCAGTTAAACATTAGTATATACCTGCTATTTATTCGTTTCTCAGCTCAAACTCTACGCTTTAACTTTTATGTGAGGAATCCAGATGGTATACGAGTATGTATTAGATAAGTATATTATTATCTTAATGCCTTAGATAAATAAGCTTATTGTCTATCTAAGCTTAATGATTGCAATATTATTTATAGATTGCTGAAATCTTAACTATACGATTGAGTACTTAACTCTAAAGGTTTACTCCAGATCCAACAATTTTCATATAAATAATGCATTATTATTACAAATCTAAATTTACATGATAAAAATAATTTAACATTTTAAATTACTTATATTAATGTAAATATGTTATTTAAAGTTAAATAGATAAATCACAGTTTTTGGTTACGATAAGGTATAAATAATCTAGCGGTTGCGATTGTTAACCATTAGCAATGAACAAATCAACACTGCATTTGTTGAACCAGAATCGTTACAAAAACATCATTTTGAACGTCTTTAGTATCAAACACATTGAAATCGATACGTAAATCCAATCAGTGGCCTTTTTTGTATCCGTACTTTTTGTGGTGTTCGTGACCACCTTTCTTGGCGTGGTCGTGGTGATGGTATAATGCTCGTCGTGACCACCAGCGTCCTTGTGCCCTTTGTGTTCATGATGGTGGCCTCCCTTCTCATGGTGGCCCTTTTCTCCATGTTCGTGCTCATGGTGGCCACCGTGGTGATGGCCTTTCTTGAAGTGCCCACCCTTTTTGTGGCCATGCTCCTCATGGAACCCTCCGTGTTTCTCCTCATGCCCAGAATCTCCCTCTTCGTCGAAGAAGTGTTTGTCCTTTTGAAACTCATCCAGCTTGTGAATTTCGTGTGGCCTTTGGTCGAATGCCTTTGTTGTAGTGGCCCTTTTCTTCGTATTTATGCCCTTCTCGCCTTTCTCACCCTTATGTTGTTCATCATAATGACCGTCATGGTGTGTTCCTTTTTATGACCACCGTGATCATCGTATTCACCCTTTGGTGCTCCCTGCGTGATGCCCTTTTTGCCTTCTTCATGATGATGATGCCCTTTGTAACCTTTATGGCCATGCTCCCCATGATCATGATGGTGATGCGTGATGTTCTTTCCCACCTCCTTTTTTGTATTCATTTGTGATGCTCTTTTTTGTGGTCACTGGGTGCAGGGTCCTGGTCAGCCGCTATTTGCTTTTCCGGGCGCTCATGTTTGGCTGCGGGCAGACGGCGCGAGTAAGCTACCGTAAGGAGGCCGAAAATCGCAACCACCAAGGTTAACCTCATACTAAACTTGCAAATTCGAGCCCTAGGTCCTGACCGATGTCCACTTCTTAAAGAATTATCGACATCAAACGGTAGAGCAGCAGTTTTATATAAGGAATTGTGTAAGCTGTGGTAATTGACGCGTCGCGGGACGGATTCTGAGGCGTATTACAGCAAGCGTTACCAAGACTGCCTTTCGAGCATCAACTAAACAAGATCTAGTGCAATTTGATCGCAATAACAATTTTTTTAATTAAACAATAACTAATATAACACTTATTAT
Organism: Leucinodes orbonalis; assembly: GCA_019425675.1. NCBI lineage: Eukaryota > Metazoa > Arthropoda > Insecta > Lepidoptera > Crambidae > Leucinodes > Leucinodes orbonalis. Next base: position 10,329 of record PQWD01014869.1, read on the forward strand.
TCAGAAACTTGTTTATTTCCAGGGATAGATGCACACGCGACCACCCGTCTCAGAATCTTCATGGATTGGCAAACATTCCCACCAGGAGACTGTGTCAGCACGTCGTTGTCAAGTGCACTATATCTAATTATAACAGCTGTAGGCATAATTTAAACTATTTTAGATGGCGGCCCAGGTATGCTAATTCTACGCTTAGCTGCAGGTCAAAAAACTGTGTATTGTATTGCTGTATTACAAATAATTATAACTAACACTCATAGATTATAATTATAGATATATCTATTAGTGACGGCATTCAATTGTATTACTATGAAACTGTAGAAACATACTTTCTAATATAGTCGATAATTCAGTTGTTTTATTTTCTTTCTGCCAAAAAAGTATATATCGTGTACATTTTAGTAAAAACATTTACCTACTCTTAGTTAATAATTAAGTGAAAAATGTCCCTCCTCAATTTGTCATTAAGTATGTAATGGATGTAATGGATATCAATTATCGTGATTATTGATATAATAGTAAGAAAATGTAATTACGACGAAATTATAAGTTTACCTATATAGACTAAGGCGGCCACGTCTATACGTAATTAAAGAGTTTGTAAAGTTAAATGGACAAATCTCAGAAATTACTTGTTAGAAAAATACATATGTTTTATTTTAAACTACCTTTTGCTCGGCTTCATCATCATCATCATCATCTGTTTAATTCAGGAAAACACGGTTCCCTTTTCCCGGTAATGAAAACAATATTATTTTCACGCTGCTTTTTCTTCATTTTATATTTTTTACTAGCTTTTGCCCGCGGCTTCGCTCGCATTAAATTCGGGATAACACGGTACTTTCATTATCACTATACATAGGATTTCCCCTCCCTCCAACTTAAAGGTTTCGGTCAATTTCAGAATTTTTATTAGCAAAAAATAGTTATAGTGAGCTTACCTTAAAGATAGACATATGCTCTCGCGGACTTTTTTGTAGACCTTTAAAAGGAGAACAATACTCTCATACATGACTTTGTGTAACTTTAACCGTTTACTCGCGTACGCAGCGGAAGCTCCAAGTATGAAAAATACCCACGATTTGAAACATTCCTCATTGCGCTCCGCTTCTATTACTCGTAGCTGATGATATATAGCCTAAATAAATAGCCTTCCTCGATAAATAAGCTATCTAACACTGAAAGAATTTTCCAAATCGAACCAGTAGTTCCTGAGATTAGCGCGTTCAAACAAACAAACAAATCTCAGCTTTAATTTAGTAGTTCAAAAGGACCGCATACCAATTTTTAGGTATTAGGTAAAAATTGTGGAATGCTTTATATAAACATCGATCCCCATGATAGGTAAGTGGGGGATGGATCCATAGTAGTCTGTGTCCATCTGAAGATGGACCATCTAAGTAAGTATCACTTACCAAACATCAAAATCCGATCAGCCGGATACGTCTTTTAAGGCTTTAGCAGTCGATTACAGTTACCAGAATTGGAATGTCGCTTGCCATACAAGCATATTTTTTTAATTTAAATATGTATAGCTCGGGTTTACACCATTTTTAGTTCCTTTTTGTATTATGTAACATTTCTAGTCCAGTTTTTTATAACATCTAGGTCAATGCAAGGCTATTTTTTGCATTCAAGTAGTAATGCAAGTAGTAAAGCATGAAATACAAAATTATATTAAAGAAGGAATTGGGGTTGATTCCATTTTATGAATATTCTAGAAAGAAATACTAATACTACGAGTAAGACGCTACTGTTCCCTTTTATTAATATCAGTGTAACTAAGAAGTTAAGCTTCCAGATTTTTTATTATTTTAAATGTATGTATCTGAAGAAGAATTACTATAATAATCGGCATCATGCGTCAGATAACTAAGGTCGCCGACTCTCCGTACAAAATTAGCACGCAGAAATGGGTCGGCCATGACTCCAGGCAGTCTAATACACGATGCAACAAAAATTGCTTCATATAAAAGCTTCTTATTTTTATTATGAAGGTATAGCGAGCACATGGCGAAGAACATATTTATATCTTTTTCAGATAATACAGTGTCATAAAAGACTAACCAAACGTTTAGAATTGCACCCAGTGTGTTTACCATGTGAGATATGAAACCATGACTTCCGAATCTATACAACGCTCGGATGCGGTTCCCTCTCTCAACCTTTCGCAGTCCACTGTTAGACATAGGTCTCCCCCATTTTACGCCAGATATCCCCGCCCTCGCTTTTCTCATTCAGACTCCCCCAGCGACCTTTACAAGTCGGCGGTCCTTCGGGCCGGAATGCTTTCTATACGGTTCCCTAGGATATGAAAATTGGCGCAGAGGCCTGTTATTCAATGGTCTGGTTTTTAAAAATAAGATATTGACTCTGAAACTAATCAATTAACACGTACATAAAATATTAGTGTCTCATTGGTTTACTGTAGTCATAGAAATGCAAAATTGCAGCGCCCTAATTACAAGGGTCTTAAATGTTTTGGTCCGCCCAACCACAGTACCTACATTTATAGAGCAGTATACAATTGAGTATTGAGTAATAAGTTTTCTTAGAACAGTTTTCAAATGTTATCATCAATGTTATAAATAATAAAATACAACCTCCCACCATAATCAAGAAAACCATTTCTCTTATTTATGATTATGGCATAATTGCTGTTTATTAAGTATAGTGTGTATATTGCATATAGAGAAAAATACGTTAAGAAAATATTGATATGTTAAGATATCCACTGTTATATTTTATATTTAAACGGATCCTGTGGCAGTTATGGCGTATTGACTCTCGTTCGCCATTTGGAAAAATTCACCACGCACTGATGAGGAGAGTTTGGAGGGCCAGGCCATGTTTGCTGGGACCGTTGACGTTCGAAATTGCAATAAATTGTTTTATTTAAGTTATATTACACTAGTGTTTTTGCAACCCCAATTTGGCTTTAAAGTTATATTTTGTGAAACAAAGATGTTGGACTTCTCGAAATTATTAAGATAATAAGAATACATTTGTTTAATCTTATAAAGTACAATGGCAGGAATAGATAACATTATTTTCAGATTTAAATTTAGTAATATAAAAACCTTTTTCAAAAGACCTTCAATTGCACATCAATATATTTAGAAGTCAAATGTTTACAAGATAAATAAACATTTGGCATATAAATAACACTAGCTTTTGCCCGCGGCTTCGCTCGCATTAAATTTGGATAACACGGTACTTTCATTTATCACTATACATAGGATTTCCCCTCCCTCCAACTTTAAAGGTTTCGGGTCAATTTCAGTTTTTTTTAGCAAAAAATATGTTATAGTGAGCTAACCTTAAAAGATAGACATATGCGTCGCGGACTTTTTGTAGACCTTTGAAAGGAGAACAATACTCTCATACATGACTTTTGTGAAACTTTAACCGTTTACTCAGCGTACGCAGTGGAAGCTCCAATTATGAAAAAATACCCCCGATTTTGAAACATTCTTCATTGTTGCTCCGCTTCTATTACTTGTAGCGTGATGATATATAGCCTATAGCCTTCCTCGATAAATAAGCTATCTAACAATGAAATAATTTTTCAAATCGAACCAGTAGTTTCTGAGATTAGCGCGTTCAAACAAACAAATCTTCAGCTTTATATATTAGTATAGAGTATAGATTTACAGTTAATTAATAAAATCTTGTAAATCAGTTAAGGCTCTGTAATATGAACGCTAGGTGAAACGCCCGTCTCATTCACAAAGGTTTTTCATTCGTAAATCCTAAGTGTTCGAAGCACACTTGTTGCGGTTGTGCGCACGTACGGCCTACTGCATCTGCTATTGAATGGAACATTACACGCTCTAGCTGGAACGATTCCCTTGTTTGAAAAGCTGTATTTGCGAAACGCTCCTCTATGTACTAGCTAATCATTGTTTGCCTTTTTAAAAGTTCCCCTATTAGCCGCTTTGTTGTTAAAAGACTAAGCTTAAATCAGAGTTCTGTGACGTGCAATGCTTTCCTTTTTTAGTTTATGTTTTAGTAAAGTAGTTATTAAATGTTGATTCAATTGAATAGTTATGTGCATAAGAATTTAATATAAGTAAATCAATATGGATCCCAGTCAGTTACAGCACAGCAACGGTATTCATTATACGAGTAATAATTTCAGAAAACTATATGTATCTCAATCATTTTTTAAATATTTTGAAAGAAGAAGTTTTATTAGATCTGTTTAAGCGTTCAGCGTGTCAGCGTTTTATTGAAGTAGCGTGGTTATCGACTTAAAAGTTTGTTTCGAAAAATTGACAGATATTGTTAAGCTATGTGCGATCACTAAGAGACGATTACTTTTTCTGATAAACAAGAGAAGTACGCGTCGGCCGTGAAAACTGAGTGCTCAGCGAACCGTAAAGGTCCACGTCCCTTGGGCCCGTCTCCACAGCCTGATATAATAACAGCAGCTTGTGTTTGAGCGTTTTGATTTGACTGAACAAGAAAAAATATCACATAAAAATCATTCTATGCAAAATGTTGCCAAGATGACTACATAAGGTTAACCCTGTAAAACAGATCAGATCTCATTAGGAGCCAAGATTCTGAATCTACAAACCTAAGATTCTAAATCTGCCGATACTAACTTTAACAAATTTTGCATTTCTGTAAAGACATATAAGTAGCTTTGCCGTTTCGCTACCGTCGTAGAGGTGATGTTTAGCTTTTGATCTGAAGGAAGTAACTTAGAAGTGCTTAGTGTTTATTTTTCTGAAGTAATAATGTAAAGCTTTTTTAGTTACTTTCTAAAGTCCTGTGTAAACTTTCATGTCATAATCATAATAACCTATTATTATTTAAGTATTAGCCTGTAGTGTGCACGGGTTCTATCTACCGCTCAAAACCACAGTAGAAGTCAAAGGCCTCGTTTATAAACAACAACAAATTGGCTCTATTTCGTTTAAAAATATAAATAGAAAAAAATATTTATTTATTTCTTTACAAAGTTTAGTTTTGTTTAGTACTAGTGTATGGTATTGTAAAATGACTATAAAATATACTACAGAAATGCAATTAAAACGACATTAAAACAGTGGCTAGAAAACTGGAAAAATAATTAAAACATATTCCACTAACGAGTCCTGTTGTTGCCAGAACAACTTCTTACTAATATGCCATATTCGTCGTGGTCGGTCGTGGCTTTCTCCACCCTTTGAATTAGACAATATGGCATATTCATAATAATCAGAATATTTAATACACATCTAACTGTCCCCCTCTTAAACAAAAATATCTCAAGATATCGAAGTTATTTTTTTTTGTGTTATCCAGACTTCTGCTTTTTATAAAAACTATGTACTCGTAACGAATATTCAACACAAAAATAATCTAAATAATAGACAATAAGCTTCTTATCAATTAAAAAAATGCTTATAAATATAATGTAGCTACAGCAGTGTCTTGAATTGTGTAACGGACTTTCTTATCATACCTAAAACATACTTGATTGTTGTGTCGTACCAAAATAATACATCGCACGAACAAACTTTTGCCAAGCGCCCGAAATGCACTGAACTGTTTGTCAGCTATTGAGAAACGTTATTAATTTCAGCTGCACTGCAAGTGTTTTCTATAGAAAACGCTCGATTGCAACCACAACTAATTCGTTGCCCAGCAAATGTAGGCCAGTCTCGGGCACCGCTCTAGTTTCTCAACGCGAGTTACTTATCTGTTTGGGAGCCGTTGCCAACGAACCACCGCCAACTATTTTATGTAACTTTGTTGTCGAAACGTGACGTGAAATTGATAAGTTTGTTTTCGTATCTATCTCTAATTGTTAGCATTTAGCCGAGAGAGCAAATGGGAAATAAAATAAACAAATAAACGTTTAACACATATAATAACAAAGCATCACAGTCAACAAGTAAGAAACTTAACAAGTGTAAGCTTAATTAAATAAACCTAACTAAAGGCCTAATTAATTTGCATCGATTTGCAAGTATTGGGCTAATGGGAGATTAATGGCCCTTTTTATGACCCCAGTGCTTATGATCTTCATGGCCACCCTTCTTAGCGTGGTCGTGGTGATGATGATGCTCGTGGTGGCCACCCTCCTCGTGGTGGCCCTTGTGGTCGTGGTGGTGTCCGCCCTTCTCGTGGTGGCCCTTCTTGCCATGTTCATGGTGGTGGTGGCCATGATGCTTGTGTCCTTTATGGAAGCCGCCTCCCTTCTTGTGGCCGTGCTCCTCATGGTGACCACCATGATGCTCGTGGTGACCACCATCATGATGGTGGTCGTGAAAGTGTTTCTCCTTTTTGAATTCGTCATGCTTATGTACACCGTGGTGGCCCTTAGTAGAGTGTCCTTTGTGGTAATGTCCCTCTTCGTGGTGGCCGTGTCCCTTGTGTCCCTTTTCGCCGTGGTGATGCTCATGGTGGTGGCCGTCGTCGTGATGATGGTGTTTCTTGTGGCCGCCGTGCTCGTCGTGGTGCCCTTTGTGGCCCTCGTGGTGGTGGTGGCCTTTCTTGCCGTGTTCGTGATGGTGGTGGCCCTTGTAGCCTTTATGTCCTTTTTCACCGTGATCGTGGTGATGGTGATGATGATGCTCGTGGCCGCCGCCCTTATCCCATTTACCGCCCTTGTGGGAGGCAGCCGCTTCCAAGTCGGCGTCTCGCCGCTGCCGTGTCACCTGCCGACAGCTCACGTAAGTAAGCGCCGCGAGGACGATGCAACATAATAACAAAGCCCTCATGTTACCACTGAACCGATAAAATCCAAACAGTGAACTGATACCTGTCTGGGCGACTACAAACCATTTTATACTGTGAACCTGTTTTGTTTTGTATTGTATGAAAATTGTGAAAATCATCAAGGTTGCCGCTATGCAAAGCCGCAGGTCTCGTTGCGCAGCTCCGGGCTCGGTGTCTCAACCAGACACCAAAGAAATCTGGACTTAATGGAAATGTGTAGGTATCTCTTTCTCTAGTACTTTATTTATTCTATTCACATGACCCTTATTGCAATAACAAATAGGATATATTTAACGTAAGTACTTACTTTTACAAAAAATATCCTGTCATTTTATATGAGGTACAAAAAAATATAATTGGAAAGAAACACACAGTTTTACATTTCTTTATTTAATGTTTTTGGTTTTTTTAGAATATTTTTGATAAGATCGTCTTAAGATTAAATACTTGAAAATATATAAGCATCTCTTTCTAATTTAAATAACTTTATAATAACATATATGTAAATACTATAAGTACCAGCAGTATGTTAAGATTACATAAACATTAATTACATTATACTTCCAATCTGCTTGTATATTGGAAGATAATTTATATTAATTAATGGATAGTATAATGTCTATAAGCTTAGGTAACCTTACCTACCTTTCTGCTTAACATCGAGGCTGTTATCATAGGCAGACATACTGGATCTTGGTAACATATTAGGTTCTTAATAAGTTAATGCATTGAGGGAAGCCGAATTAAGCATCAGATTCGGTTGTTGTAAAAGGTTGTATTAAATAAATATAGGTAGTAGCTATATACAAATGTTGTCAAATTAGATTAATTAAATCCCCTTTAACGGCTAATCATGCTGTTCCCATCAATCATGTTTCACAAGGAGGACTGTTTCTCTCTCAACTCACCCCGAAATAGCGAGACTTAATCTCTGGCGCGCAAAGATTAGTAGGAGTATACCGGTTCCCCTGTCCTCCTCTCGGGAAGCTTATCTCCTGGGCATGAGTTATCATGGCCGATTTGGAGGTCTTTGAATAGGATTCGGACGCAGACTGGCTACATCATGGCAAATTTAGCTAGTCAGAAGGAGGGTTCTTTGAATGATCAGGACTTAGATTGCCTTTGTGGTGAAGCCCAAACGATCCCTTGCAGCTGCATGCGGGAGGATTTCATGATAGCGTCGGATGATGCTGTCTCTGTGGCTACTTTCTGGGCCGCTAAAACTTCTAAGTGTGCCCCCGGGCATACTTTTTTCAACTTTGATGTATCTTACGCAATCTGTTCAATTGAAAAAAATATATTGGAAACCCCAATAACATTTTCAATATCTACATATTGATATTCTTCACGTGGAGGTACGTAGAAAAAAAATGTTGAGTTTCAATTCAATGTATGGGGATCCCCATAAAAAAATTTCTTTTCAAAACAGCACACAGTTCACAGAATACATATTTAGAAATTTTGTATAGTGTAATGCTTATAGTTTCGGAAAAAAAGGTAGGACATACGTATAGACAGACTTGACGAATCTATAAGGGTTCCGTTTTTTGCCATTTGGCTACGGAACCCTAAAAATATCAAAATATTTAAAAAAGCTTATATATATTGCCTTCTGTACTGCCAATGTTCAAAGATAAATTATAATCGACATTTGTTAATTGCAATCATAACGTATTTAAGTGTCTCCTTAAAAATCTCATTGTGCATGAACCAAAACTGGTCCAACATCCGTGAGCAACCGTTAGAACATGCTTCCTAAGCATCAANTAAGTGCGGGTAGGATAGCACAGACTGAATTGTTTAGAACAAGTTAAGGTGTGCAGAATCTCAAACAAATTGACTTTACTTTTAATTACTCTTTTGTATCGGATAATATTATTATCTCTACTCCAAATAAAATATTACTTTATTGATATATTTCTAAATAAGTTAACTTATTAGTTTAAAATGTGGAGTGATCCGTTGGCATGGCGCTTGTTTTCTCGTATATTTTAATAATAATCAAAACATTTCGTATCAGTAAAATTCCGTACGTTTATAAATTCGTTATAGTAAAAAGTATTTAGGCACAACACTACATCCAATTGCCTCTTTTGTCTATAGATTTTTGGACGTCACATTTGTTTGACATTTCCGTGACAGTTAGAAATGGCGGTCAGCTTTCTTCAATATTAATTTGCGCTTTTTCTGTCGTAAGATCTGAGAAAATGCATATAAAACAGGTAATTGTTGAATTAGCTTAGGGCAATAAATACTCTTTCTAATATTATTGTATTGGAGATATATTACAAATGTACATTGAGTGTAAAATGGAGACCTCAAGCTCAATGGTATTGTTTACAGGTAATCATTCAAGGATTCAAGAGTTATCGAGAGCAGATCGTCGTAGAACCATTTGATAAAAGACATAATGTAGTTGTAGGACGCAACGGCTCAGGAAAGAGTAACTTCTTCCATGGTATGTTATAATTTTGATTATGTATTCATTACAATTCAAACTTTTTTACCAGTGTCTAGGATACAGTTTCGTAAAGTTTTTTAGATTTTATGTTCTTCTTCTTAAATAAAGCAAATATTTATAACTTATAAATGTTGTGCATGAATACTTTGATTGTTTTATTAATTTAGAAAGTAATTGTTATCATTCCTGGTGTATATTGTATGTAAGAAATTTAAATATCAACTAATGTATCAAAAAGCTACATTAGTTTGATTACATGTGTAGATGAAATTCTTAATAATAACAATAGTTTTGGTTAATTTTTCAATGTAATCATTCAATTTGTTTTTAGCTATTCAATTTGTTTTGAGCGATGAGTTCTCTCATCTGCGGCCAGAACAGAGGTTGGCTCTTCTTCACGAGGGAACAGGTCCAAGAGTCATATCTGCTTTTGTTGAAATTATATTTGACAATTCAGATAATAGAATACCGGTTAGTACATGTTTTAATATTAATTGTAGAGCATTGTGAGGAGGAAATAGCTGAAGCTATTATTTACTTAGTTCAAGTTGTAATTCCTGCAATGATTAGAGAATTATAAAGGGCAATAAATATTCTGTACTAAAATTAGGTTCATAAAGATTTCTTATTAATGTCAAATATGCATGAATACATAATTCAAAGAATTCAGTGAAATAATTAAATAATAATTGCTTTTTCCTGAATAGAAAAACCAGGAAAAAACAATGTTATGCAATACTTTTCAGATTCTAAATATTTTGCAAACTATTTTGTTTTTTAAAATGTAAATGATGTTTTCATAAATTATATTATTTCTAAGAACACATTTATTTAAGTCTACATAGTAAAGTTAATTAATTCAAAATTTTTTTAGATTGAAAAAGATGAAATATTTCTTCGGCGAGTTATTGGGTCCAAAAAGGACCAGTTTTTCCTTAACAAGAAAGTGGTACCCAGGTCCGAGGTACTCAATCTGCTGGAAAGTGCTGGTCTCTCTAATTCAAACCCTTACTACATAGTTAAACAGGGAAAAGTGAGTAAACTTGAAAACAATATTTTGTGATTTATTTTATTTTCATTATTATGTAGAATTTTGGCACAATGCACTATTCATACCAGGTGGATGATTTTAAATTACTTATAATGACTTAAATGCTTAAGGACATGTTGTTGGGTTGCTGGATTTATATTTAGAAATATAGAGATTTGTATTCAATTTTGCAATAAATAAAAAGTGTTATTTAAATTTAACATAAGCATAGGTTGTGCTAATTTTCCGACTCGCATTTCAAACAAAAATCAAATTAATTTTATTAGAAATCCTAAGGTTTCTCTCAATGTGCTCACTAAAACCATGATATGTTTAGAACCTCAGTTTATTAAATTGATAAAAACATTTTTGTAGATTAACCAAATGGCAGTAGCACCAGATTCACACAGACTGAAGCTGCTACGAGAAGTTGCAGGCACAAGAGTCTATGATGAACGGAGGGAGGAGTCTGTTACCATTCTCAAGGAAACTGTAGGAAAGGTAAAAATATACCATCTTTTTAGCAAATTGTGGATTTACTGTTAGGTCTTCTTTTGTGTAAGATTCAATTAAACATGGATATGTTCCTTGGATGATAAATTAATGTTTAAAACTGTGTTTTTATAATCTTAGGCCCATATTCTAGAACGAGACTTAACATCGTTCTAGAATATAGGCCTAAGAATTTAAAAAACTGGAAGTAGATGTAGTATAAAAAGTCTGAAAGTAGATGTAGTGTCAAAAGTAGAAAGAGGTTTGTTAGGATGGTATGGGCATTTGGAGTGAGCTAAGAAGGCTGGGGTCCCAAGTAAAAGGAATAAAAGGACTTGTATGAAAAGATTGATGGATGAAGCTAGAAAAGTATGTCAGGACCATGCAAAGTGGCGTTCCATCATCTCTGCCTTCCCTCTGGGACCAAGGCATGAGCTTTATTTATTTTATTTATATTCTAGAACGACACTCAACATTGATCTTGAGTTAGAAAGGGATAGCGCTATATACGAAAATAAATATTCAAAGCAATGCCTTAGTCATTTTCTAAAATATGTGCCTTAAACATTGTTTAAAACATGTGATTTACTATACTTTCTCTTTTTTGTATGCATTAATATTCCTGGTAATTATGTGAGTCAAGGAGTTTAAACGTGAGTTTTGTCATATAAGCTCAGAAATAGGGCATTATTGTTTGTTAAATCAATAAATAAAAAATTGATTTTATTCTAACTATCACCATCTATATTGCCATTGCCATTTTGACTGATAATTTATTTCTGCTAGACTATTAAATTAGGAATAATATTTTTATCATAGGTGGAGAAAATCAATGAGTTCCTTCAAACAATTGAAGAGCGTTTAAAGACCCTTGAAGAGGAAAAAGAAGAATTGAAAGAATATCAGAAATGGGATAGAGCTCGCCGTGTGTTGGAGTTCATTATCCATGATACTGAACACAGAGAGAACAAGAGGAAGTTAGAAGAGGTAAATTACACTATAATTCATTGTTCAAGCAACATCTGATCATGAAACCTGAAATAACTTCATAAATATAAGAAAGATATTACTGGTGACATTGGACAAAATTGCTGTGTTCGTAAATTTACTTTGTAAATTATCTTTATGCGTTATTTAACTTTCAGTTGGAAAAAATGCGTTCAAACAGTGGCAAGGAACAACAACACTATGCCGATTTGGTAAGGGAAGCACAAGACCATGTGAGAGAAGCTAACAGGTAAATATTAGGGTCATTTATATAAATTGTGCTGTCATTAATGACATGTATTGATTTCTGGTATGGTTAACTGAGTTTTTGAAAGAGATGGTTATTTTTAACCCAGATTTGTAATAATGTAAAATAGTTCTAACGATTTCTAGACCAGTCATCATGCCTACTATATCCCTATGTATGTTTAAATCTTTAAAAGTATGCAACGGATTTTGATGCTATTTTTTTGATTGAGCGATTGCAGGAGAAGGTTTATATTTATAACATCTGACATTTTTGAGGTTTTTGATGTGATGTGCATTGCAAAAGCATGCTGGACACTTAGATATTTATAAAAATATATATTTTTTTAATATTAATTACCAGTATTCTACCCGTGCGAAGCCAGGGAGGGTCACTAGTTGTTTATTAAAAAATCTCTTATACCACATTGGGAGGTTTGAAATATATTTTTTTATAGGAAACTAAAAGAAGCTCGCAAAGACGTGGCAGCGGCCCGAGAAGAAAAAGACATATTATCAACTGAACAGCAGCAACTAGTGAGGGAGAAGACAAAGCTTGAACTTGGTATCAAGGACTTGACGGACGACGTTGATGGGGACAATAAGTCTAAGGTTAGTTTTAAGATATTTTGTTATTTATTCTAGTACTAGCTTTTGCTTTCCGAGCGGTAAATTCGGGGTAATTTTTTTATACACTACAGTAAACGAAATTTTACAGTAGTATATTAAAATTTAAAAAAAGGCACTAAAGAGAATAGTACCGATTTTTAGCTTCCTACTTGCAAAACTTCGAAAATTCTAATACAAAATTTCACCTCCTTTTTTAAGATGTTGAGGATAGAATTCCAAAAAAAATGATCACGATTATTGTTAGTGACAAATAGTATGCATACCAATTTTTAGCTTTCTACCTAGAAAACTGCGGGATGCTCTAGACAAATTTCAACTTTAGTTGGGTTGGGTAGTTAGGGAAGTGGGGGGTTAGAAAGTCAACCTCAGAAGTCAGTTTTGTATCCTAATGGTTCTAGCTCTAGGCTGTAGCAATCCGCCATCTTGCACTAGCGTGGCAGATAACAGTTCAAATGCCGTCATGATGATAAAAGTCGTCAAGAAATTAAATGTTGAGCGGTGGTCTCTATTTACAGTGATGATGACAACATAATGACAAGCATAGTGTTTGGTGATTTGCGAACTATATTTAATGTGTCTATGTGTATTTTATACCATGCCCCATAAATTGAAAATTTCATCCTCACCACGTAGATGAATGGAAGTCCTCGACAGTGTTTTTTTCGTAATTTCTTGCAACGAACGAGGAAATTGTGGAATCAGTTGCTGCCGGAGATATTTCCTGAGCGATACGACCTGGCGACCTTAAAAAAAGAGCGTATTCCTTGTTGAAAGGCCGGCAACGCATTTCAGTGCCCTCTGGTATTGCAAATGTACATTGGCGGCGGTGTCATTTACCATCAGATGAGCCGTTTGCTCGTTTGCCTGCTAAAGCATAAAAAAATATAACTGGAAGAATGTGTTTTGTTATTTAGTTCATAATATTGATATTTCTATCTGCTCGAACGTAGCACGTGCGTAGACAATAGATTCATCGATTGTTTGTTGTGATTTTCCATCCGTGCTACGCACGACCGCCTATGTGAAAGAATTTGAATGAATCACTAAGACTGAATAAAATATTGGTAACATGATTGCAATTTATTTCTGACATAACCATAATAGGAAGGTACCTACATGCATATTTATATATTTTAAATTGTTTTTGAGTATGAATATTAGAAAGCAGGAAGATCCAAAATCTTTTCTTTTTTATGTTACAAAGTGTACAGGACCGTCAGGACGCTCACCTCATGGTAAGTGATACGCCTGACCATGACAGAGCGGCCTTGATGGAGACCAACAACTGATGGACAGTTATTAATCTCCATCAATGCCGCACTGCGCCTAACCCTGGACAACAGATTTTAGGTCTCTTATACCCGGTAATTTCACTAGCTACAGTGCCCTCATCCCGAAACACAGAAGTGCAAAACACTTCTATTTCACGGGATATCTGGCACTGCGGTGGGATCTACCACGACTCAGTACCAAGTCTACCACCTAGTAAAATATAAATTACTTATTTTTTATTTCCAATGTCAACAGGAAAGAGCCGAAGCGGAATTGGAAAGATTGAGACAGCAGATATCGGAGAAGGAGCGTGAACTAGAAGAATTAAAGCCCAAGTATGAAGAGATGAAGGCGCGCGAAGAGGAATGCACCAGGGCGTTAGCGCTTAACCAACAGAAGAGACAGGAGTTGTACGCCAAACAGGGCAGAGGCACGCAGTTCACTTCCAAGCAAGACAGGGATCGGTGGATTGAGAAGGAACTCAAGTATGTATAATAACTATTTAGATCTTCAAACATTAACACAGCGCCGTCTAGGCAATGTTTTTTTATTTCATTACAATGCAACGATTTTTTTCAAATGTGTCCAATGAGTGTCAACCAATAAGGAACGGCCTTTTGAAATAATAATAATAATCTTTATTGAAACCAAATTACATGTTTTCAAGTTACTAAATTGATTGTGATTTGACGGTTTCACTTCGATTTTTCGGTAGATTGTTATCTACCGAAAAAGAATGACTTAAATTGTAAGCAATATGTACCGGTTCATAGTTTGTCGACAGTTTGCAATCACGCGACATTTGTTTTCAGATCATTGAACAAGCAAATTAAGGATAAGAAAGATCACGAGAACAAACTAAGAGAGGACCTGCGCCGTGACGCCACCAAGTTGACAGAATTGGAGAAACGTATCGAGGAGATGACTAAAGAGATGGAGCGACAACGCGTGGCTATCGACGAGCACAACAAGCAGTATTACGAGTGTAAAAAAGAAAGGACCAAGAGCAGAGCGCTAGGAAGTAAGTGCACTTTGGAGTTAGATTTTGTTACCAATTAACTGTTCGCGGTCTTGCCCGCAGTAAATCGATGCCTTTGTTTTTAATTTGTATTTTATTTTCTTTTGTCTTTTATTGTTTATTTAAATCTTTTGTAGTCTATGTGTTGATTCAGGGTGTCAGCTAATTACAAACCAAAATTTTATTAAAATCGCCGCTTTAACGTGAATTTGTATGTTTGTTACTTAAATAGTTACTTTCGCCTTTATAATATTAGTATGCTACCTATGGAAACGAATATTATTTCTCATGTACTATAGTCGTTGTCAGCAAGTGGTTTCCTCGCTTACGGTAGATAGATGGCGCAGTAAAAGATATGGTATACAGCTGATCGTTAAAAAAACTGTTTTCTCGCAGCAGCCGATATGTCATTCATGCAAAAAAAATAGATATTAGAAATATATATGGACTCAAATTTCAGCACAATCGGTGCAGAACTAAACTTGTTAAAGCATACACAAACCAAAATAACATTTATAAATTATCTTTTATTCATCTTTTGCCAGTGAGCTTTGGCGAAAGGAAACGACACTGACGCAGAACCTCTCGTCGCTGAAGGAAGATTTAGCGAAAGCAGATCAGGCGCTTCGCTCTATGGCCGGAAAGGTGAACACATTTATGATTTTAATTATTGTATTAAAAAGATCACTAGTCAAGATAATAGTAAAATATCCACAGATATTTTTTTCGTACAAAATTAATTAAATAAAAATAATGGTGCCAAAAAAAGCAGTAAAATGTACATAATATTGTATGAGTACATGTGCCTTTTATAGTCCTTGTACTCAAAGAGCTTGATCCGAATACTCTCCCTCCTAACGAAGAGTGCAATAAGTCGGGTTTTGGGCAAATTGACTTAAGATCTTTGTATTTTCTATTGTTAGTCATAATGTATAAATGGATTGGATGAATGGATGAAAAGACTTTGAAAAACTTATTGCACTCTTGGTATGGAAGGCAGAATACCTTAGCGTAGTTAAGGAACATTCTGGAATGTTATAATTATAACTTTGACATTATTTCGCAGCCAATCCTTAACGGCAGAGACAGTGTACGTAAAGTTCTAGAAACATTCCAAGAGAGAGGGGGAGACTGGGCTAAAATAGCGACGCAGTACTACGGGCCGGTGATAGAGAATTTCACTTGTGACAAGACTATCTACACCGCTGTTGAGGTAATCAGTACTCGTATTATTGAAATCAACATTAACCTACTATTGTACACATTTATCTTCATCAGCTCATTAAACGTCCCCACCGAGGGGCACGAGCTTACCCGTATAAGGTTTAAAGTCCTTAGTCGTCCGCTCGGGCCCAGTGCGGATTGTCTGACTTCACGCACAACCTTTGAATCACTTCGCAGGCATGCGCAGGTTTTCTCACGATGTTTTTTCATTTACCATAGGAGTGTCTAATAACGTAATAATTTCGAAAATACGATAACACATTGGTATTTGGTGGGATTTGAATCTGCGCCGTTCCGATCGGAAGGCAACAGTTCACACCATCGAGGCACCGAATCTCAATTACATACACATTAATATACGAAAAACATCACCAAAATATTTTTTTATTTAAAAAGGTACACCAACAGTATATATACATAACATTGGACAACATTTAGATACAAGTTTATGGTCTGGTACATGTACCCTTTATAGCCGTACACAACATTGATAAACATTAAAATAACAACACATGAGATAAAAAACTAAAAATGAAAATAACAAAACTAATCAGTAACATTCACAATACTGGGATCACTTACCAACCTCGAGAATGGCATTTAGTAGTTTACTCGAGAGTGACAAAATGGTCCATGTAACTTTGAACTTATACACTGACAGAAAATAAATCTAACAACTTCCGTCTGAAGCTAGGCAAGGAGTCGTGAAATATATCAATGTCCTTCATCATCATCAGCTCATTAAACGTCCCCACCGAGGGGCACGAGCCTACCCGTATAGGGTGATTAGGCCTTAGTCGTCCACGCGGGCCCAGTGCGGATTGGATGACTTCACACACAACCTTCGAATCTTCTTCAGGCGTGCATGAAGGTTTCCTCACGATGTTTTCCTTCACCGTAAGAGCGTCGGATAACGTACATATATTTTTCGAAAATTCGAAAATACATTGGTACGTGTCGGGATTTGAACCTCAGCCCTCCCGGTAGGAAGGCGACAGTCCACACCACTGAGCCACCGACGCTCAATGTCCTTCAGGTGAAGTATAAAATATATACACAATTCTTTTTCATGGTTTTCTTATATTGCTTTTTCTCTTAACAACGTTATCGTTATTTTATTTATTATTATAATGTATGCGTTATTAAATAACGTTATTAACGTAATGGGATAACGATTAACGTTACAGGTGACAGCGGGTAACCGTTTATTCCATCACATCGTCGAGTCAGACACGGTTGGCACAAAAATTCTCAAGGAGATGAACAGACAGAGTCTTCCCGGCGAGGTCACTTTTATGCCCTTGAACCGTCTACAAGTTCGAGACATGGTGTATCCAAATGACAATGTAAGCACACCCGAATGTTTTATGTTATATCGTCGTTCTTATAGGTTATTTATTCATTAAGGGGAAATAGGGGTCGACCATGACTTTCGTATAAAAAATAGTTCTTATTTCCTTTCTTAATACTAAGAGGGAAATAGGGGTAGACCATGACTAGCTTATAAAAAATTGTTCTTATTTTCTTACTTAATACGAAGGGGGAAATAGGGAAATCAAGTATGACTAACTTTTAAGTAAAACTATTATAGTTCTTATTTAAATTACCTATCTTATTTAGAGAAGAAGGAAAAAATATTATATAGACTGCTCTATGTACTAAATGACCGACCCCTTACTAGAATATTTGTACAATCACTCATGTTTACTTTGTTCCAAAAATATTCATAAGTTCTTATTTGTATGATATTAGTCGGCAATCACGCAGAGAGTCCACCGTAATAAAGTGGAAATTCAAAATCAAAAATTGTTTTCATGTTTAACCTATTGAAAACCGGGAATCCAGACACATAGAAAATCTATTGAGTCTAGCGCCTTCAAGCGTCATTGGTGGTCAAAATACCGTCCGTAGAATTACTTATAAAATTTTATTTCACAGAACGCAATAGCTATGGTGCAGAAACTGAAGTATGATCCGAAGTATGCGAAAGCGATGAAGTACATTTTCGGCAAGACACTTATATGCAGGAATCTCGAGTGCGCCACCGAACTGGGAAAACAGTTCCACTTGGACTGTGTCACTTTGGAGGGTGATCAGGTGACTATGAAAGAATTTACTTTTGAAGGGTAGTCAACTTAGATAAACTAATTAGATGCATGATCACAAAGAAATATCAACAATGTCCGAGCCGCTTGACAAATACGTTGACACATGTTATATTTATGACATAAAATTATTCATTGAAATTTTGACCTTAAGGCGTCATTAAAAGGGTACAAAATAAGCACGAGCATACTACAATGTCACTATGACGTGTAGCGAGCGACGTGATTATGAATGAAAATTCTGCCCCACTGACGCGATAGGCAGACTGCCGCGGACAGTTTTGGAGTGACATTGTACATTTTGTTAGTGTATTGTTTATCTAAAAGCTGTGAGTGATTAAAAAGGAAGGTTTAAATGTATAACATCCATTAAATAGGGGAGAGGTATTGATATGATTGAGGTTTTAATGTGATGTACATTTACTTTTCCGCTTACATTGTTGAACAGGCTGACCACCACAAGATTAAATAATGTTTTTAGATTGCAAACCAGATGTTATTATATACAACGTTCACAGTGTTTTTTGAAGTGTATTTAGTATCAGCTTTGCACCCGCACGAATAAGTTTAATATAACAATCTGCTATAAAACATCTGCGTGCGTTTTCCCAGGTATCCTCGAAAGGCTCCCTCACCGGTGGTTACTTCAACCAGTCACGTTCGCGTCTAGAAATGCAGAAGACCCGGTCGGAGCTGATGGAGCAGATAGGCACGCTCGACCAAGAACTGAACTCCCTTCGTCAGGACCTGAACAAAACGGAGACAAGCATCAACAGCATTGTGTCGGAGATGCAGAGGACTGAGACCAAACAGGGGAAGGCCAAGTGAGTGTTTTAATAAAGACATTTCTTATATAACCACACACACAACCATGCACGCGCGCGCACTCATATATGTATATATAATATACAAACACCTTGCATACATACGAACGAAAACACACATAAAGGCGTCTGAATCGCTGCTTGCCTGTAGCATAGAGCATTAAGAGCATAATCAAGAAAAGAGTTTTTTTTTTACCAGCCGTTCTGACATCAGATTGCTGGAAGCCTCTTGTTTAGCAAAAAATAGTTTCTAAAAGTGTGATGAACAAATAATTGCTATCATATTGCACATTTATAGTTTGTATAGCGTTAAATAAATCGATTTTAAAATTGTTGCATTTTTATACGAAAAAAGCGCCTGATGATTTTTCATGGTAACTAGTTTTATACTTTTGTAAAGGCGTTTCTTTGTACAAGTAGTACGCGACAGTTTGAGATGACAATCGGGATATAACATGAGACGCCGGAAGTATTAATTCTGCACAAGCCTTTATCGACCGCGTTTATCGATTTCAATCTCGCTCAAGTTGTTGTTTTATTTGTGGTAAGTGATACGCCAAATCATGACAGAAGCAGTTTTGAAGGAAATTAATAACAGTAGGTAGTTATTATTTTTCCGTCAACACTGCACTACGAAGTCTACCATCTAGTAAAATGGTGTATTTTAAAATGACTTCGGTACCTGCCTCGTCACGTTTTATATTTTCCTACGAACTCATTTCGTTTCTGAAATGAAAATTTTAAAATATTATTTGTTTGGTTTGTCGTCCAACCCGCACTAGGCCCGCATGGACGACCAAGACCTAATCACCCTATACGGGTAGGCTCGTGCCCCTCGGTGGGGACGTTAAATGAGCTGATGATGATGACTTGTTTGGCAATCAACAATGTAAATTTTAGTGTGGTCATAAGTGCTTTTACCACAGTAGCCTAAACTAAATAAAACTGATTTAATTTTTAGTTTATTTTATAAAATAGTTTATTAACATTACTCTTATTTTGTTCTATGGAAAAAATACAAACTACTACCAAGTAAGTGATGTCACATTACAAGAAAAATGCCATCTCAACTTGTCGCGCACTGTACATACAGTACTTCGTGGGCTATCTGTATTTGATAAGATAGATATCCTACGTATTTAGGAAAGTATACGTATACATATATTGGAACATTAAATCATATACGTCATATTATAAGAGTGTACATAGTTTGTTAAGTCATAATCAATAATTCGTTGTCAATATAAATTGTATCATTACTCCCCGTGACTACACTGGCAAAATACTCATATACAATACACTTATTAAAAAAAAACAGACAGAAAATAAAATAAGGGAAATTGATTAAAACAGGGACACTCTTGTAAGTTTTGGTAAAGATTAGATCCATCTGCGCTCACCATCTGGGCTTCTTGCCCGGTGAAGCTGTAAAGGCCATCTGCGGCCAACAGCAGTAATATAGAAAGAAAAATGTCGTGTCAAAACATTACACTTCTATTTCAATAACTAAATAAAATGTCAACAGAGATATATTTGACAAAGTGAAGGCTGACATTCGATTGATGAAGGAAGAGTTGGCGTCTATCGAACGTTCTCGCGGACCAAAAGAGAGGTCTCTAGCGCAGTGCCGTTCGAGTCTTGAAGCTATGCAAGCCACCAAAGAGGGACTCGAGTCTGAATTGCACCAGGTAAAGTTAAAATAAGTTAACTATATTTGTTTTAAGTATTATGTTATTCAATATTTGTTCCTGGATTCTGTTTTAGATAACATCATTGTGATGTAGAGTGGGGATATCTAACGCGACTAGTTTACTTAAATGTAATGATGGATTGTAATATAGAAATAAAACAAATAATATACTGTATGAAGGAGTTAGAAAGGGATGGCGTTATATACGATAAATAGCGCCCTCCCTTTCTAACTCAATTTAAGTTAATATCGACGTTGAGTCTCGTTCTAGAATACGGGCTTCAAAGTCGATGCACTTCATATTCCTTATAGTCTTGTCAGATTTCATTTAGGATTTAAGTAGTATGCTTACCTTGATACCTTAGAGATTCCATATACTTAAATTTACTGTACTGAAAAGCATTCACTATTTATAATAATATCATACAATTCGAAATAATAATAAACTTATGACCATAACTTGATTTTCAGTATCGATATTTTCTTCGGTACAGAGCTCTGATAAATACGTGCTACCCTTGCTATCCTTCAACTATCGCAGTCACTGCTGGCATAAATCTCCCCCTTTTGCGCAGACATCCGGTCCTACGCTTTTCCATCCAGCCTCCAACGACCTTTCGCAAGTCGTCGGTCCATGCTAATATTAAGAAATTTCGGACATTCAGAGTATAATAAATCTGTAATACCGCAGTGTATTGGCATTATAGGTCTCGCCAAACTTTTTTTGGCCGCTCCGAAATTCGCAAAGACGATGCACAGTTTACAAATTCATACATTCTATTAATAAGTCCTTGGCTATCCTGGCAGTAAGCATTGCGACTATATTCAGAGCGGCCATAAAGTAGTACGCGGGAGGGCTGAGGTTCGAATCCGCCACGTACCAATGTGTTTTCGAATTTAGAAATTTATGTAGTTATCCGACGCCCTTACAATGAAGGAAAACATCGTGAGGAAACCTTCACGCAACGCCTGCGAACAGATTCAAAGGTTGTGTGTGAAGTTGTCCATCCGCAACTGAGGCCTAATCACTCTTTACGGGTAGGCTCGTGCCCCTCGGTGGGGCGTTTAATGAGCTGATGATAAAGTTTTGGTGAGATCTGTACTATTTTACAACTATGTTTAACAGGAACTAATGGAGCAAACTGTCGACTGCGGACCAAGGCAGTGGACGAGCTAAACGACGGCAATCAGGCGGCTCAGCAGGAGAACAAGGAGGCTTCAGTGCCAGAATGAACCTTGAAGCCACTAAGATAAATTGGAGAATTTCTTACAACAACTTGATTAGGTAAGCTTTCATATTGTCACGCTGTTCACTTGTTGGAGTTGCAGTTGTTGCGGAATGTAATTTTCGTTTTTGTCTTTTGCAAATTATTAATTTTTACGCATGCTTCATAAAAAGGTTTCAACACTATAGTTTAGTAATAAGAGGGAGGGGGGACGGGGGGACACTGTTTCAACTTTGGAAGTATTCTCGCCAACTATTATTCATTTTTAGAAAATGATATATAGAAACCTCAACATATTTTTCAAGAGCTACACTATAGATACCACACACGTGTGGGTACGATGAAAAAAGCAGAGCAATGTATGGGAAGAAAAAAGTTTTTATAGTTTTTTGTCAAACTTATAGCGTTATAAATACATATACTTACAGAGTTTGAACAGTGTAGTGCTAATAGTTCGAAGAATAATGGGTGTGACATACGGACATAAAAAATCCGTTACTTTTTTGCCATTTAGCTACGGAACCCTAAAAACAATGATTGAGGATCAATACAATTTTAGTTTATTTATTGTATCAGCGTTCAGCTAAGATCGCTGCATGTCCGGTAGAAGTGCGTTCGGATTCCGCGGTAAACGGCATAGTGAAAGTCACTTAACGAATTTTCCTAGTTTCGTGTCGCTTCACCTTCCTACCTATTAATTTAAACTTATAATTACCAGACGTAAAGACGAGTTAGTGCAAGCATTACAAGAGATATCAGTGGAAGATCGGAAGCGGCGGTTGGCTAACAGCAAAGGGGACCTCGCCGTAGCGGAGAAACGTATTAAACAGATCAACCGGGAACTCGAGGAGGTCGAGCGCAAAGTGCAGGCGGCCGTCAAGAATGAGAAGGCACTGAAATTGGAGTTGGATAAGTGGAGGCAAGGTATGTTTTTGAACATTTTTTTTTTTACAACAGGTGGTACCGTGCGTTCATCGAATAGTATCTATGCCGTTATGTTGGCGCCTTGTCTGTAAATGTCATTGATACGATAAGACGCTACCCTACGGGACCTACGGTTTTTTTAATTTAAAAAAACTTTGACTGAGATCATGAACAAAACTTTACAAATAAATAATCGACGGAAATGAGACTTTCAAAATACCTAATCAATATCGTTGACGACTTATTTGCTAAAGGAAACATATGCCTCTGTCAACAGAAATGTCTCGAATATTTAAACAACATCACTTATATTCTAGGAAAAGAAGCCAAGACAAAATGGAAGAGGACGCCAAAGGTCTTGAGAAGATGGCGTCAAAGGAAGTATTGCTTCAAGAGAAGATACAAGAGTCGTTGGACAAGATCGCTGCGCTTGGAACGTTGCCTAACGCGCCTGAATTACATGCGAAGTACCAAAGATGTCTTTGAAGCAGGTATTTGTTCATTCTCAGAAAAATCAGTCATATTTTTATGTTTAGCTTGTAACTGTGTGTAATATAACGTTTTCTGCAAAACAAGTTCCTTTTTCAAATCAAAACGATTCATTTACATTACACATGAAATTATCAGGTATAAAAGTCCTAACATCTGTTGTCTGTGACGGGCTCAGTGCGGCATTTATGAAGAATAAATGGTGGCATTCAAAAACGAGTGAAAAGCTTTTTCTGGCAAGCTCGCTCCATCTTAGAGCACGTCTCTTCTATAGGATAGTCTGCTCAAGAGTAAGCCCATCAGATATAAAAAAAAAAGAACTGTCTACCAGTTGTCCATATCCTTCAATGCCGCTCTGTCATGGTCAGGCGTATCACTTACCATCAGGTGGCGTCCTGACCGTCCTGTTCACTTCGTTACATAAAACAAAAATTATGACGTTACGGTGTTGTATTTTGCGTCGGTGGCTCAGTGGTGTGGACTGTCGCCTTCCTACCGGGAGGGCTGAGGTTCAAATCCCGACACGTACCAATGTTTTCGAATTTTCGAAATATATGTACGTTATCCGACGCTCTTACGGTGAAGGAAAACATCGTGAGGAAACCTTCATGCACGCCTGCGAGATTCGAAGGTTGTGTGTGAAGTCGTCCAACCCGCACTGGGCCCGCGTGGACGACTAAGGCCTAATCACCCTATACGGGTAGGCTCGTGCCCCTCGGTGGGGACGATTAATGAGCTGATGATGACGGTGTTGTATTATCATTTATGTAGTTTAAAAATGTATGATTTTTATGTTGATAAGCGATTATTCGATTTGAAATAAATATAATGAGTGTTTAATATGAATTCTTAAACCCAGACAACACCCACTGCTGTTTGTTTTATTTCTGTGCAATAAGATTATTTGTATTGTTTAGGATGTTAGATCAGTTCTTAGGGTTACTGGTCTATGATGGTGAGTGGACAAATTGGATATCAAATAGAGTGCGTATTGAATATTATACTTGAATGTATTCTCTATTACAGCTATTCAAAGAGCTAGAGAAGCGAATCAGCACCTCAAAAAGTACAATCACGTCAAAAAAAGGCCTAGACCAGTTCATTAGCTTCTCCGAACAGAAAGAAAGTTATATAAACGGAAAGAAGACTTTATAGGGTAAGTTTATCTAGAAAAAAACAGATTTTATATGTATAAGTAAGTTAACTGTCTACATTATATTGGATAGTATTATTATATGTAACTACTAGCTTAGTACCCCCTAACAGTTGTTATATTATTATAAAATAATATTTATTCGCTATTAGGGACACCAGATCAGCTAATAAATGTTCTAATGGACTTATTTCTATTATTAGAAAGAAAGAAAAAACATTTAATTTCACCACAAAATTGTACAATGACATAACAAGGACAATATACAAAACAATTAAAAAGAGAAATTAAAAAAAAGTAAGAACCTATAACATTAATTAAAATTTTGGGTCAAAAGGGCCCTGTCTCAGTTATGCTGCCGTGTCTGTGTGGTTATATAATATTAACAGAAGTGGACAGACACGGCAGCGCACGAATCTTTTGTTTGAGATTTTGTTGACAAACATTTTTTTTCATTCCAAATTTTTATTGCTTAGAAGTGTCTTCAACAGATTTCTCCAATATGTATACAAAGTTCGTAATGAATCAGTCTTTTTCGCTTAAAAGCGTTTCAATCAAATAAACATTCGGTTTATAATATTGGTATAATAATAATATTGTTTGACATTTTTGTGTTTGTATTAGCTTCAGAAAACTGTGAACTTAAAGTTTTTATCTATCTATCAAAATATATTTTAACAGCGGCGAGAAAATTCGCGAGTTGATCGAGACATTGGAGCATAGGAAATTGGAGGCCATACAGTTCACATTCAAGCAGGTGACGAAGAATTTCACGGAGGTGTTCAAGAAATTGGTGCCACAAGGGCGTGGTAGTCTCGTGATGCGTGTGGGTGCTGATGACGCTGCGGACTTGAATCCTGAGGTAAGAAAGCACTATATAATCTTGCCGAATTGCCTTTTCACCAGTTTAAATTAAAGATTAAAAAAACCCTCATGAAAACGGTTACTATACAATAGAAGAATATTTATCGGATAAAGATGTGTGGTCTTGCACTTAGTGTTCCAGTTACAAAATCTTTGTAATAAATTATTGTAAAGCTATTTGTAGGTAAATGACAAAACTGTAACCACTGATATAAAAACATTAAAAGAGTAACTCGAGTTTCTTGCCGGCTCTTCTCGAAGATCCTACTTATTCCGAACCGGTGGTAGAGTCACAAAAAATATGATAATAATAATAATAACAATTGACGATTCAAAAGTATCTGTAACAGATTTATTTGGATAAAGATTTTTTTCTTTCTTTCTTTTTCTATATTTTGACGACCCATTTTGGTGTAATGGTTTAGACGTCGACTCTTACACCAAGAGTGCCGGTTCGATACAAGGGCAGTAAAAACATTTGTGTGCATAAACATGTCTGTTTGTATTGGTCTGGGTAATTGACTATGTATATATACACACACAAATAGATGTGTGTGTGTAACCCATATTAAACTTTATGGGGGTTACGCAGTTTCGATTTTTAGCGTCGATATGTTTATTTACAAAAAGTATATAAGTGTGTTTATCCGTTGTTTTACCATATTACAGGCGAATGCT
>PQWD01014870.1:0-17824 GCA_019425675.1 Leucinodes orbonalis
GCTTTGATCCAGTGCCAAAATATGTATTGTTTTTCACTTTCATTGTATAACTTCTGTCAATTGCGTACAGTACAGCAAATGTAACAAAATTTTAGAAAGCACATCGTTAATTCAACTTTATCCCATTGTAATAAGGTTTATCTAAACTTCATTTAAAACCACCGTAATTTTAACGAAGGTTTATTTAATAGTTACCGTGTACTGTTCGCCCTTGATTGTGTACGTTGAGTATTAATTCCACAATTGTTGCGTACAGTTCGGAATTGGTGTTGAAACATAACTTGGGATATCAGAGCAATTATTTGTCCGTCCATGAGAACGATGGTGTAGTGCATTGTTTATACTGAGTAGTTGATTAGGTTGCTTTTTGCACGAATGTATGCCTGTAGTTACATGGTTCGTCCAACGAACAGATTCTATTTCGTATGTGACAAAAGGTCAAATAGGTTTACTGCAGGCGATAATTCACACGTACAAGCAGGCGGACTGTTTGCTTCATTGCAATTAATAACTTAGCCTCTCATGAAAGATTGAGTGATTTATATTAAAAAAAATTATTTAGTTAAAACCGAATTAGCAATTGTGTTTTGAATTGACAGCTATCGCAATAATAAAATCTAATACAATTTTGCTTTGACAGTTACTCGTATAACGTGGGCGTTTCATCCTACTTTGTTTAGTGACTATCTTCATGCTTTTATGAGTAAGCTATAAATATATGTACTTGGTAACTACAGGCATACGTCCAAAGTGCTATGTTTTCTGGGATAGCAGTTCTGATTCTCGTGTGAATGTTGAGAAAGCTAATACATTTTAGTATCCATACTCAGTATGACACTCCGTTATAAATCATCATGCGGTATTAGAACTGTTCTCCCATAACATTCATTGTTTAGCCAATTCTGGACACTCAAGACTGATCATTTATAAAGCAGCTTTCTGCAGCTAGACGATTATACACTATTGTTTGCGTACACATTTGCAGCTATATATACTGCTATGTTAACGGTACATTTGCAGCTATATATACTGCTATGTTAACGGTACATTTGTTATATGTTATGAATCAAATCAACAATGAATAATTCATCATCATATTGGTAAAAGCGTCTTAGACGTTCGAATTTTATATTATCAGTTATTTTTACATCGACACTTGGAAAGAGAAAATAGACAACCTATATCGAGTTTTTAGGGTTCCGTACTTAAAGGGTATAATGGGGTCCCTATTACTAAGACTCCGTTGTCAGTCTGTCTGTCGCCAGAATGTATCTTGTGAACCATAATAGCTGGACTATTGGAAATTGAGCAAGATTTATTTCTAGCTGCTATAACAACGAATATTTTTAAAAATACCCGTACAATAAGCTTGATTTTTATGCTCGAAATAAATAACGGCAAGAGTAAGATGCTAATAATTCATTGAATAGTATATTATACATAAACTTAAATACAGTTTGAAATAGAGCAAATCATACAACAAACGTTTCTTAAAGATAATAAATCCCTATTGCGAAAAGTCCGACTCGCACTTGACCGGTTTTATTTCATACATGGCTTTTGCACAAATCGACAGAATAGAACTAGTGTTACGCCCATCGCAACCGATAGTAGCTTATTTTCTCTTTCCATAAGTCAGTATTTGCGACCACATTGGCGCCATCTGCTTCCGGCTTTGCTTGAAGCTGCATATTAACGCTCGCACGTCAAAACATTTTGTCAATTCCTCCATCAAAGAAACAATGCTACCTAGCCTCGGCTGTGATTTACCCGTAGACAACCGTAGCATAACGAGGCGTACGGATAGTATGTGAAAACTAGCGCTAAATCGATGTGTAGTCCAAACCTAACTTGGTGTCGTGAGTTTTAAGATAGACATGTATGGAATAGAAACACTCTCTCATTCTCTACGAGCTTATTGCATAGTTTATTGTAAATTTCACATGTTTTATTAAGTATTGAGGCCTTTGTTTATGACCAATTTAACCAAATTGAACGAAAAGCAAATTTTTGTATGGGATCTTAATTTGTTTCCCAAATTGTTTCTCTAGTTTGACACCCCTATTTGAGCAATGTGCTCCATTTTAATATCTTAGGTAAACAATAAACTAACTTAATGCGCAATCACGAAGAAACGTCAACCACAAATATACGAGCCGTACAACATATTCGTATAATTATTATTATATTTGTAACATAAAATTATTCATTTCAATTTGAATCTTAACGCGACAACTGAAAGGGTACAAAATCAAAAAGCACGAACACACTGCTATGTCATCATACTCATCATGGACACGTGAAACTTAATGAAAATTCTGCCCAACCGACGTTTTGAATGTATATCGTCCAAGCCGTGTCCGGCTACGGCGACTCCTATGTCTTACCCAGGTGTTGTTGTGATAGGCACTAATGTGGCTAGCAAAACCAAACTTCGATTTGAAAGTTCGGCTACATGGCGAACAGAACAACTGTCCAGCAGAATTAAAAGTCTGTGCCATTGAGCGTCGGTGGCTTAATGGTGTGGACTGTTGCCCTCCTACTGGGAGGGCTGTGGTTCAAATCCCGCCACGTCCTAATGTATTTCGAAAATATATGTACGTGTTATCCGACGCTCTTACGGTGAAGGAAAACATCGTGAGGAAACCTGCGCACGCCTGCGAAGAGATTCAAAGGTTGTGTATGAAGTCGTCCAATCCGCACTGGGCCCGCGTGGACGTCTAAGGCCTAATCACCCTATACGGGTAGGCTCGTGCCCCTTGGTGGGGACGTTTAATGAGCTGATGATGATGATGATGAGAATTAAAAGTATAGTTGTAGGAAGGCTTCGGTCGATTCTTCCGCATTTGGCGTTTGACGTCAACAATGAGTTAGTGCATCTTGTTTGTTGTTTATCTAAGTTTAATAATGTATATTTTATTTGATGTAGTGCCTACATAAATACGTTTGCTCCGACCTATTTTTTAATCTAGGCATTTATTAACTAGGCTTACAGTCGTAGAGAATGAGACATTTGAATAGTATAGTGTATTAACATAAATGTCAGATGTACCTGTGGAGAACATACCGGGCCCCTATTCCGCTAATTTTGAAATGAGCCAATAGTGCCGTTATTGTGTCTCAATAGTAAAATTTTTTAATCATTCGGTCTGTTTTATGGTAGATTTAATTGGTAACACCATTGCAAAATTCATTCTGCTATATTTTAACCAGTTTAAACTATTAACTTTGAACTTGTACCGGAATACCTAATGTACAGTAATGATTGTAAATAAGTAAATTTAAAATTAGTGGGATTGAGGCCCTGAATGCAACACAGAATATATAGCAGCTATACTGCCGTCCTATAACTAAATGTGGCTAACCGACAAATGTAACTTTTTAGTTTATTTAATCATTGTACGCCGGGAATCCAGACACAACAGAAAATCAATTGTCTGGCGCCTTAAGGCGACATTGGCGGTCAAAGGGTTAAATAGTAACGTGTTTTTTTTTTATATGCGGAAAAAATAATGATATTGAAAATGTAAAATCACTATTTACATCTTAAAATATATGTCAACTAAAAAGAAATGTAAACTGAAGAAATTTGCCACTCGGCTTTTTCCGGATGCATTCCAGAAAAAATAAATTTTCAGTTAACAACTTAACTAACTAAACCTCTTATTTAGAGGACAATAGTCTATGCAACTCGAGAATTAATGAATTATGACGTATTTGTGTAATTTGAAGCATTATTTCAAACAACTTCCAATGAATAACAATAAAACGTTTATGTGCCACTTAAATAATACCGAATATAGATCAAAATATTATTTTTTATAACAATCCTGTTATGTATCTGTTGTTCGTGCTTTAACTTTAATGAATGGCAGTATTTTATGAAAACGTGCATTCTCTTGAACTCACCTGGTATAATAACCTATATTTGAAATTATTATTAGTGATGTCTTGTAATCTGTTGAAGTCAAAGAGTTTAAAGTACAAAATTTATAAAGAGTCTCTCAGAGAGCTAGACATTTAATTATGTATAGAAGTTGATCAGTTGTGTTTCACTAAATTTTGAACTTAGACTCCTTGATCTAAAGTCCATAATCTATCAAATTGTCAATGACATAAATAACAGAGGTAACAGATGTTAACGTTTTCATAAAATCTCCATGCAATATCGCTTATGCATTCTCCAATAAGCTATATGAAAGTACGTTGATGTTTCAGCACTAAAGCTGTCTTGCCAGTTAGTCTGTTGATGAGGTAACACCATGTTAAGCATATCAGTTCATACCTAGGTATTAACTAGTTATTTTTATGATAAGTTAGACATTGCGCACCGGGAATTTAAAACAGGCATGTTCAGCGTTGCCATTATGAAAAACAAAAGGGTTTTTATTAACCATCAAATCTTTGAAATGACTAACATGAATGAAGGTTATGTTTCTTAATAAATCGAACATGTGTTACGCTTTATTCTGAAAGTGGATTTAAAAGAAAATGTTCATTCATGAAAAATATACCTTTGTCTTCTTTGATTATAAAAAGTTTTTATAAAATAAGGAAATCGAAATAATAACATTTAATTTTCTTTAATTTCGTTCGATGATATTAGAATGTACCTTTGACAGAGTTTTCAATCACTAATTGTATGGCAATATTATTGTTTAAGATTTGAACTTTGCCATAACATTTCCACACAATTTCATAATATATATACTACATCCAACCATCTCGGATTGTTAGTGTTTGGTAAGTACCGGTGCGCGTCTGTTACGTAAGTTTCCTTGTATATAATCCTAACGTTCCTCGTTTTGTAGGGCACTAACGATTACACGATTTTGTTATAACGGTTGTGTCTTTTACATACCCAGACTTATATAAGATATAGTTGTGAGCCCGAGCGAGGCAGTTAATAATTTGTAAAATGAAGGTGGTATTAAATATATTTTGTTTCATTTGCTTGTTTTATTTTTGACGTTTGGGATCCTTTAATGACGGATTTGTCATTCACTATTGTGCATTTTAATGGGATAGGAAGGCCATACGCATCACCTGAGGGCTTTACCCGGTTTCGGCTTGATCAGATAAATCAATGTTTAAAAGTTTTAGATAATTTTTAACGTCAAATCTGTATCTACATACATATTTGACGTTCAACATTAACTAAATTTGTATATAAGTAAAATTTGCGTCTGTTTGTAATATTGAAATTTTTTTTTCTGCTTGCACATGAATATACAGGGTGAATTAAATTACTAGTATGAATGACCAGTGATAAATGGTGTGAAATATTCGGTAATGTGACGAATAGGAAAAAAATCTTGTTTGTAATACTGGTGTAACGATCTGGGATGACTACGAGTCAGGACTCAATTCCTACTCGTATTTTAAAGTACACCTCAAAATGAGGCAAATATATTGATACAAATATATTTTTAAACCCCAATATCATGTAAATCACTGTGCGATTCATCAAGAATGCAAATTGCAATAAAAAATGTTTTCAATTAAAATGGGGTGAAGTGGCTCACGGAGGCGTAGGGCAGCCCAGGCGCGCTATAAAGTAGTACGTACTATAACAAATTACCGAATTGCTCAATGCAATGCGATAATTAATTAATTAATCATTTATTTTGTAATAAATATAAATCTATATGGTATTAGGTTCCCATAAAAACGTTACTTAATATGAGTATAACAATTTCGAATGGATATCAATGGTTCAAAATTCACCCTGTATATATGGTACATACGCCTTAATAACAATGTTTGTCTGTCTGTGTTGGTCGGACTATTTGTTCTGGGTAATCTATAAAATGGCTGGGCTGATTTGGACGGGTCTTGTTTGGCTGGTAGCTGATGTAACAAGGAAAATCTTGGGCTACTTTTATTTCGAAAACTCTTTTTATTTAGAAAAATAAAGTAATGTATTTCCGCGTAGCGTTCGCCCGTCTTTTTTTCTGGTGGTGAATATCTTATGCTGCAGGGCACAGATAGTTTTGAATAAAAGTTAGAATTCGATTCTATCTAAAGAAATAAAAAGAAATATATCGTTAAAAAAATGCATGTATGTCGGTACTTAATGATACAGCAGGAAAATCATTAATTTGTTTCACTTGATTTCTTGGTAGTTTAAACTGTTCAGTTACTCCTTATTTTCATCCAAAGGCCACTTCTGAAAAAGATATAAACTTGTGTTGGTAACATTTCCGATACAACTCATTTGTTTCGATGATCGAAGCAACTAATCCTAAGAAATAAGTAAAAACTATAATACTCTGTCCGAGACCGACGGCTTAACCATGACAGAGCGGAAATAAACGAGACCAACAACTGATAAACAGTTATTAACCTCCATCAATGCCGCACTGCGCCCGTCACCCGA
Source organism: Leucinodes orbonalis (assembly GCA_019425675.1). Lineage (NCBI taxonomy): Eukaryota > Metazoa > Arthropoda > Insecta > Lepidoptera > Crambidae > Leucinodes > Leucinodes orbonalis. Next base: position 6,380 of record PQWD01014870.1, read on the forward strand.
GACAACAGATGTTAGGTCCCTTATACCCGGTAATTTCACTAGCTACAGTGCCCTTATCCCGAAACTCACAAGTGCATAACGCTCTTGATACACGGGACGAAATCTGGCACTGCGGTGGTACCTACCTAGACGACTCAGTATCGAGTCTATCACCTTCTAACATTTCCTTGAATTCAACCGTAATGGAATACAATACATACGGACTGGACGACTTCCCCAACGATTCTCGACGAATATATTTTATTACTAAACGCAAATAAGCAGTATAAATATTAGAACTGCAATAGTTTCCCCAAACTTAAAACACAGAAAAGGTATCCCACTCAGTCGTGAAAGCCCTGAGGAGACCGGGAAGACTAATCTGCTTTTGGAGGGAGGTGGGCTGGCTGGAATGACCAGAGGGCCGCCATGGCTCACGCACAATGGTCCACTGCACGGACTAAGTGCGGAAACCAACTATACTAACATAGAACATCCCACTCAGACAGACACGATGACGCGCCTACCACTCTATAGATTAATTATTTTTTGTAGATACCACTATAGATATATATAACTACGGAAAATAGAGCTTAAAATTTTTAGAAATTCTAATAAAAAAAATCACAAAAGGGCTTTCACTTAACAGGAAATTTCTTACAATGTAAACTTTGTGTTTTCTTGTATCATTGACCTTTTAAAAAGCTGACCATACCAAGACACTTTTTTTCTCCAGTTTCCTAAGCAATTTCCTCTATCCCCAGCTTTGACCACGAGTGTGCTGTGAGCTCACTAGTTTGCTGTTAATTCTAATTGATCATTAGGTGCACCGTCACCGATCTTCAAAACTCATACTTTAAGTTTCTCTTTTGCACACCGAGACAGCATTGTTATACTAGTCTCTTCGAGTTCCAAATTTCCTAAGTAGAAGAATCAGTAGTAGATCAGCCCACTTGTTGCCCCCGGCTTTGACAACGAATGATGCCGCCGAGTATGGAGGACCACGGCACGCCTTCCGTGCGATGTGAGCGCACTACCTACTTCCTAAGACCTACTGCAATTTGTCAGCGATCTTCAAGATGCATGGTTTTGGCTTCTCTTTACGCACACCAATGCAGAACTGTCATACCTATTCGTTTCCTTCAGTTTCTTCAGCAATATTCTCTTCAATTTACGTATTAAGTGATAAGATCATCACTTACCCGTTTACTGTCATCGATCTTTAAGCCGCACGCTCTGGCCGGTTCCTTCTCCTTCAGGCCGAGATAAACGAGAAGTGGATCAGCCCACTGGCTGCCCCCAGCTTTGACGACGAGTGCTGTGAGCGCCAGCAAGAGCGTGCCCCCGAGTATGGAGTACCACGGCACGCCTCCCCCTCCACCAGACGGGCCGCCGCCCGACCTCTGAGACACCAGCTCCCGTTTGCGCTCCAACGCCAGCCGGCGTGCTTGTTCTTCAGCGCTGGAGATCGTAAACCTCTGCTTTACAAGACGTTCAACCAGACGATCCAATCACCATCGCCATTGCGGTGAATAACGCGCTTAAAGCATCTCGGAACACACGCAAAACCAAGACCTAACAGATGTCAACTGTAATACCAAGGGTTTTTGTTTCGATCCACGTGTTGAACAGACTTTTTTGTGTGTGAATATGGGTATGGTGCACAGATTTCCCAATACAGGAGATGGGGCAAGCCGCGTTAAAAAGTGCGACAAATGTATGCTCAACGAGCATACACTGGCTATAGTTTACGCTCCGTGAGACGAATGAAGACGCACGAATTTTAGAAGAAATTACCGTTTTTTTTCCAAAATGCCATTCTGTGCAATTGTAACATGCCATCATCGCAGTGAATCAGTAAAATTTACCAAGAAATATAATATCTTTTCACAGGTAAGAATTAAAAAGTAATTGCGACACTGGGACTGCCTATAAACTTGGCGGCTTGTCCAGTCTAATTGTTATTCGGATGTCTGTGGTATGGTGGGTGCGTATAGGTACTTATTTAACTCTTATTTAATTAATATTTCTTGTATTCCTTAAAACTATTATGTACTACTATTTTGTAGCAAGCTTAACCCAAGACTGAACTGACTGACTGACTTTTGGAGACTTAACTCAAGTCTCCAAAATTTGTTGCTGAGATCCATTAAGTACAAAAAATACATTTAAGAGCGTCGGCGGGTTATTGGTGTGGACTGTTGCCCTCCAATCTGAAGGGTGCAGTTTCAAATCCCGCCACGTACCAATGTGTTTTCGAAATTATATGTACCTACGTTTATCCAACGCTCTTACGTTTATGGAAAACATCGTGAGGAGACCTGCGCACGCCTGTGAAGGGATTCAGAGGTTGTGCGTAAAAACGTTTTTTATAAATGGAACAACAGCGCCTATAAATAAATAAAGAACAATGGACTTTTTCATATGCCGACTACAAGATAAATTCCAACCACAGAAACGATAATAGTGCACTATTTATAATTTACAAAACTTCTTCCATGCAGATAATAAGGGCATAAAAGGGACTTACCAATCACACATTTTGTATGTTCACAGATGACCTAAGGAATTCTACGAAGAGCGGCGGCCAACTTTAGTTTCACATATTACATGGCTATTGTTTAATTTTTTCTGATACTATCCAATTTAAGTTATCATTTTCTGAGAACACTAACAAATTTCACAGACACTGACGGCCTTTTGACAGTATGATATTGTCTTCTTTTTCCACTTTCTAAGTTCTTGTTACGTCACTTTTTACTATGGAGTTTACACTAGAAGAAATAAAGTGATGTTAATATTGTAACTTCAAACCAGTACGACCCGCAGTGGCGTAAAATAGAAATATATGACAAAAAAATTGGGTACATGTAGTGAAATTAAGGCTTTTAAAAACAATTGATAACTTAATTCACTTAAGAATAACATCATTTCTAATTTCAACCCAAACGTAGCTCTCACCAATTTTATTTTATTGGTTATCCAGTCTTAGGAAAGAAGAATAACAAGACTCCCGGATTCTACCACTGCGATAACATGGACGTAGCTTTCCATTTATGTTAGCTGCTAGAGTTTAATATCCTTCTTAATGAGTGGGTTTAAAGCTTGATGAACAATCAGCGTGCTAGCTTCACCAAACTAGGAAGAATCACAGAAGTGACTTCTCTCACTACCTATGCGTTGTCTCCTTAAGGCTTGCTTGCATCATTGCTTGGAAGAGAGTTCTGTGGTAAAACTCTCTTCCAAGCAATGATGTAAACTCATCGCTCAGAGCCCGAAACCGCAGTGGCAGGTAAAATCCAAAAAAAAAGACAAATTGTAGTAAATTCTACGTTAATCTTCATTCTTAGGCCCGTATTCTAGAACGAGACTCAACTTTGATCTATACTTAAATTGAGTTAGAAAGAGTTGGTGCTAAATATCGTATAGAGCACTCCCTTTCTCACTCTACTTAAGTATTCAACGCTTGAGTCACGTTCAAGAATACGCGCCTTAAAGTATGATTCCCTAGTTGGATAATGTGACCCAAGTAGACATATTGACGTATACCGCTCTATCTACTGATAACGAGTTTAGCATTGTTTATGATAATGGTCACAGATTTCCCAATACAAGAGATGGGGCGAGCCGCGTTTAAAGTGCGACAAATGCAAGCTCTGGCTGCCAGTTTACGCTCGGTGAGTCGAGTCAAGACGCACGAATATTAAAAGAAATTATCGTTTTTTTTCCCAAAATGCCATCCTGTGCAATGTAACATGCCATCATCGCAATGAATCAGTAAATTTACTAAGTAATAGAATAACTTTTCACAGGTAAAAACCGAAAAGAAATTGCGACACCGGGACTGCAACTTGGCAGCTTGTCCAGTCTAATTGTATATTCGGATGTCTGTGATAATGGTAGATTACCGGTGCAGCTTTGCCACAAGTGCAGGCGAAGGGGACCCCTTGTTGCTGATTGGGGGCGTTCTTCAAGGCCCCGCGGCATCCGCTGAAGAACATCTTGTAAAGCAATGCCAAAACACCGACGCCTATCGCCACGCCGGCGGCCATGGGCACCCAGTCGCGGTCATCGCGGCTACTCATCGTCCATAGCTAAATCAAACTAAAATGGTTACAGGACGATTGTGTTCCTTAAACGTTCATGGAGAGTTTAGATGTTTGTTTGATGTGTCACTGATAAAACATCATTTATATTCATTGTCCAGGAATGTGTTAATGCCACTAATATCAAAGACTTCTATATAAATGTTTATGGAGAAAGTCTTTAGTAATATATCTCGCCTTTTAGTTATAAGCATAGCCTTGCTCTGGACTGAAAGAATCTAAATAGATCATAAAATACCATTTTGACGGATACAGATTGATTATGAGAGAGAAGTTATGAATGATAAATCCAATTACTTGTGTGTCAATTTCACGGAAAGCTCTTTAAACAAATTCCAACATCACTGTAAAATGTTCACTCATATACGTCCCCACCGAGGGCACGAGTCTACCCGTAAGAGTGTATAGCCTTAGTCGTCTTAGGCGGGCCCAGTGCGGATTAGCGATTTAGCACAACACTAAATTTCTTCGTAAGGTTCCTCACGATGTTTTCCTTCACCGTAAGAGCCGGATAAACGTACATATATCGGAAATTCGAAAAAACATTGGTACGTGGCGGGATTTGAATTAACACCTCTAGATCGGAAGGCAACAGTCAACGCAATGAGCCACCGACGCTCTAAAAATATTATCTACTTATAAGTTATTTGCTACACCCTACCAGTGGCGTGCACAGAGATTATGAGAAGGGTATGCACACTGAGTGACACTAATTGCAAAACCAATCAATAATTTACAGTATTGCTGATGGAGGGTATGCACTGCCTATTTGCATATATGGAGTGCACGCCTCTACACCCTACCAGGGTATAGACATCACACGTGTATAAAACACCTTAAAACCATGAAAGTGTGACATGTGATATATGTGCAATAAATAAATTATATTAATTGATTAGCAACAGAAACACTTGATCCTGGATCCTTATTGTTGTGGAGATGTTACCTATCACATGTCATCCAGTTGCTATGTGTAATACGTTTAAGCGACATTCAATATTTTTGCAAAATATTGTCAGTAAGTTTATTAATGAATGATGTAGTAAACTCACGTAAAATCTTACGTTTTTCAATAAGTTCCACGGAGTTTTTTGCGAACCGAAAATATTTTTGGTCTTTTTTCCACTACAATAAATCTTGCTAAAATTGTGATTGATTTTTGACAATGACGGATATACAGCGTCAGCATCCGAAATTGATGTTCAAAGAAAGAAGTTTTCTTTATCAAGGTATGGTGTCTAAATCTCCTCACTGAGTTAGTACTTAATTGAGAGTTAGAAATTATTTTAAGTCGCCATAACGGGTATTTGAAAATCAGCAGATATTTAGGTCATGAACAGTGCTTGTGCCAATAATCACCACCTGGTAAGTTTGCTTTTAAATTATATATTTTGTGCTAATTTCATGAAAAACAGCTAGCTTGTTGCATTATTAGTACTTATGCTTATAACCATCAATTATCGGTAGATTAAAAACGCTTTATGATATTATCATACTTTAATGTTATCTCGTGAATTACATTGCAGTATCAAAGCAGCTCTCCGGGGACTTTTAACGTTCAGTGTTGCCATAAACGGTTATGTGGAGTCGCAGAAGGTTTGGTTTTATACACAGTTTTAACCTTCACCAACAATTATAAGTACATACATGCCACTCTGGCCCCAGGACCAGACATGCCTGCATCAATCAGTGGCAGTCAACAAAAATGGCGTGGGCTCTAGGTAAGGCATCAATCCGGTTAAGAAAATACTATAAAGAAAACACTTTAAAGTGTGGCAACCCAGTTAGTTGAATGAACTTTGATAGTGATGTGAAGATCTAAAGGTATTTACTTGTGTTTATTTATTACGTCGTAAGTATAACGGCAATTAATGATATTGAATCCAATCCCAAGCCCAATCTCCCATTGAGATTGGGCCGTAGCCCACGGATTTGGGTAATCCACGCTGTGCGGGAAGGCCTGTTCCCTGCAGTGAGCATAGGCTGATAATGATGATAATGAGTATTTTTGTACCCTTAAAGGAATGATTATTGCCAAGTCATGTTACCTACTTATGTGGAGTCATCAATAAACTCTATAACTTATCATGGAAACTATACATATGAGTACATAAGTATATTTTTGAACCAGAACGTTACTGTCGTAAAAAGTAGTTTTCTCAAAGAGTCATTTTGCAAAACGTTACAACTTAAAAAAAGTGGTTTGTCGATTTCTAAAAAAGGGTTTTGTGTCAAAACTCCCTGTTTTTAATAAGCACAATTTTAGTTTTGTGTGACTGATGTGTGTTAACGACTACTTATCGTGAGATAGTAGCCGGAAAGTAAAAGAAACTATTTTTGGAATATTTTTTGCCTTTATTATGTGGTCTTCGATAAAAATTGAAAATTCCTAATCGTCATATTTTAATCAGATCGTGCTAATATGATTTAATATATGATGACTTTAACTTCAATCGAAAACCATTGCGTATCCGAAGCACCGATGGGGTATTCGCTACACTATTGCAATGGCCAAGCTGGAATTACCCGACTGGCGATTACGATTTGCGACGCGAGCAGGGTTGCCAAATGTACGAGGTTCCTCGAGATTTGTGGCCTTCCATACGAGGTACGAGGACACTACCAACCTCGTACAATTATGTACGAGATTTTGTAATATGACCATGCTACATATTAAAAACTAGTGAAATTGTACTATTTTATAATATATAGCATATCACTTAAAACTTTTATACAACAAAATCCATTGGTTGCATTTGGGCGATCATTGTCTGCTGACTGTAGTAGCTATGTAAGTCGGGAAAACCCTAATTAATAAAACATTTTATTCTAGAAAAGCTAACAAATGTTTATTTTATTAAGTGTTTTTATTATGAAAGCGTTTTTTTAGATGTACGGGGTTCGAAAGTAAAAGTACGAGATTTTTAGCTGCTTATGTACGAGGAATTTCGTTTCGGGGTTGGCAACCCTGGACGCGAGAGTCGGTCGCCTGACCGGCTGGCAATTAGCATTCTGTAACAGGCGTCGAAGCATTAAACATTTACGTGTTCGTTCCATTCTGCCTAGAACTCAAATAAAATAAATCACGTAAAAAGTAAAGGTGTTCCAAACAAACAGTGCCGTGTACAAAGCGTAGATACCGGTAAGCGACCGCCTTAATTCAACAAAACAATGACAGTGTTAATATATTTTATCGTTATATAGGTACTAAATAATCAATGCAATTGATAAGAAAATCGCCGATTGCCATTTGTTATTTTAGAATAGTGGTCTGAATGAAACAGTGTTCTCTTGCTGTAAGTTTTATCTACATACTTCTCTGTTTTTGTTGGGTAGACGGTAGAATATTTTCTATTGATATGTTTTTAATTATTGTATTTTTACAAATTTAATGAAAAAAAGTTGTACGGAGTCTCGCTGACAACAGAAGTGTGTCAAAATTCGACCAGTTTTTAGTATGGAAAGCAACAAATTTGGCTAGCCTCTGTCAACCGAGCCGAGAAAAAAAACTTTAAATTACATGGCTTGCGTAGTATTGAAGTGAAGCCCACTGCCACTTCAGCAAGTTGAAGTGGCAGTGGGCTGGTCACGTATGTCGCAGAACCGATGGCCGTTGGAGCAGACGAGTTCTGGAGTGAACACCGCGTCTCGGTAAGCGTAGCGTAGGACGCCCTCCGGCCCGATGGACCGACGACTTGCGAAAGGTCGCTGGTGGAGGCTGGATGAGGAAAGTGGAGGACCGGGTATCTGGCGCAAAATGGGGGAGACCTATGTCCAGCAGTGGACTGCGATAGGTTAAATAGGCGTAGTATTGAAGTGGCTCAAAAACTAACGTGATCAAAAGAGAAAAACAAACAGGAATTTGTTTCATAAGGCCTGTTTTCTAGAACGAGACTCAAGCATTGATCTTAATTTAATTAGAGTTAGAAAGGGATGCTGCTCTTTATCGTACGTACGTAACTCAATTTAAGTGAAGATCAACGTTGAGTCTCGTTCTAGAATACATAAATACATTGACTCAAATATCATAAAATTATATGTAAAAATTACATTTCGGGGACACATTTTTGTATTGATCCGTATATGTCCGTAGTTGTTATACGTCTGTGAATGTAGCATCTATATAAGTAGATAACTGAAATCGGCCTTTGTATGAAGCGAACTGATTGTAATCAGGGTTGCCAACCCCGAAACGAAATTCCTCGTACATTATCAGCTAAAAATCTCATACTTTGACTTTCGTACCTCGTACATCTAAAAAACCCCTATTTATTATCATGAAAAATACTAAATAAAATAAACATTTTCTAGCTTCTTACTAAAAAATAACATTACTTTATGATAGAGACGACTAATGCAGAGAACAAATTATTTTATTAATCGGGGTTTTCCCGGTTGACATAGCTACTACAGACAAACTGCAGACAATGATCGCCTAAAAGCGACCAATGGATAATTTGAGTAAAAGATCAAGATCTGGTGGATGTTACTAGTTTTTAATATGTACGAGTAGCATGGTCATATTACAAAATCTCGTACATAATTGTACGAGATTGATAGTGTCCTCGTACCTCGTACGGAAGACCACAAATCTCGTATTTGTACGAGAAACCTCGTACGTTTAGCAACCCTGATTCTTATAAACATCAACAAATACCTAGGGGAAGTCCTGCATGTCTGGTCGCCGACCTCCACGTCATTCATCATTGTAAATCGAAATGTTGCCATATAAATATGCATGACCATAGCCAAGTACTATTTATGATGATGCACCATAGCATATTAAATACGAATGTTGTTTTTTTTGAATTGATTAATTGATTTTGTTGTTGGTCGCAGATGGCCTTAACGACGTCACCAGATGAAAATGGCGAGCCTAGCTCAGCCGATGATTGGCTCCGGTCGCGGCACGAAACCGCTTACCACTCTTTGGTCATTGTTAGATAATAGGTTTAGTTAAGTACGTCACACCCTTTTTGCTCCGAAACTATAACACTACACTATTCAAACTTTGTGAGTATATGTATTCTGTAGGTAAATCGCTATTAGGTTTTGACAAGAAACTTGAAAAATAATTAGTATCTTTTGGGGTTCCCCATACATTGAACTGAAACTCAAAAATTTTTTTCTCATCGTACCTACCTTTATATATACAAAATATCATTGTTCGCGCGCGAAAATTGCAAAAAAAAAAAAAAAAAAAAGAACTCTCTTATTTTGAACTTTGAAGTTCAAAGAAGGTAAAGGTAAGACTATCAGTAACAAATAACTTTTCTATTTTACAGTAAGTGATGTCGAAAAAGCGGAACCTGGATATATTTTTAGCAGAAATATTTAAGCAGTATATTGCAATCAAGGACAATGATTTCGAGCGCTCCCAAGAAGTATTCAAAAGTGTTTTCGACGAGGTCAAGCTCAAAATGGGGGAGAAATGCAACTACTTCCAGAAATATAGCGGACAGGTGAGAAATGATTGGATTTACCTATTAAAAATCGTTCGCAAAAATCATGAGGACGAGTTTTAATCGATGCCTAAAAAGCATCCACCTTTTATGTGTCTATGCTATAAAGGGATTTGGAATCAGCCTAATACGTCCAGTGCTGAACGTGATGATTTCCTCCAATCCTTAGCAGTTTCATTTTTAATTTATTGATGACGTCTTTGGCTTTAAAAAGATAAAAATAAGTTAGCATCATATTAATCGACATATTAATTGTCTAAACTGGGATCCATATCTATTTATCCTTTGAAGTTGCGGATATCCAACCGTCTATGCGTTAGCTTTCTTAAGAAAACTACCTCATCAGCTCATTAAACGTCACTACAGCACGAGCCTACGTCATACGTACGTCGTACAGGCCTTAGTCGTCCACATATTTGGGGGATGTACTTTGAATCACGAGTAGAATCTTATTTTAAAAAACCCAAGTTCTCGATTCTTCCTGTAGGTGATGTACGCTGGGAGCGTCTACGACGGCATCAAAGTTTCGAGACTAGACGAGTTCGATATGGACATAGTGGTGCGCCTGCCCATCAGCTACAAGGATGGCGAGCACGGCATCATGCTGGAGAACGACCAGCCTGGCTTTGTCAAGATGCGCATAATCCACGGCTTCGACAACCTCGATAAGCAACCGGAGTGGGAGAAATGTCATAAGGTAAAGTGAAGTCACTGTGCTATTTATTTCAGTCAGATCATGAATGTATGTATCACCTCATTCAAATATCATTTATTCAGTTTTGGCCCGAGGAAGGCATTTCTGAATACACCCTAAACTGAGAAGTATCCAGCAAGAAACTCAGTAAGGTATTTTTTAAATGATGCATTTATTACATAAGTAAAATTAATTTTAATAATTTTTTAGGTCAATATAATAACAAAATTGATCGTTAATAGGGATTAAGTCTAAGCCCTAAAACCGCTAATTTCAAAATGCGCTAATAGGATCGTAATTATGTATCATTTGTAGGTTCGGGGTAATATTTTGCACGCATTCGTTTTGTTTTATGGTACATTTTAACTGCTAACAACATTAGACAGATAGCAGCAACAAAGTAGCAGATTACCAAATCTACAGTTGGACTTTACTTCTTTTTTTATGTCATAAGTGAACGGGTTGATCAACTCAATCAACTGGTGGTAAGTGAAACGCCTGACCATGACAGGAGCAGTGTTGAAAGAAATAACGGAAGCTAGTAATTATTTTGCGTCAACACTGCGCTACGCCCGTCAACTGAGAAGACAGATAATTAGTCTCTTATATCCAGTAATTTTACTAAGAAAGAAAGAAAGAAAGAAAGAAAAACATTTATTGACCACACAGTTACACATTTACATCTATATTACAATTAAAATATGACACAAAGGCAGGAAAAAAGGTATTGAACATTAAAAAAAAAAAAAACACATGTGGTCAAATGGGCCCGGTCTCAGCATAGGCTGCCGTGACAAATAAGTATTATCACGGTAGCGCTGATATTCTGACGAGACCCAGGTGACGCCATACCATAATCTTAAACTAGTAACATTTACAAAATCAAAAGCTACACAAAAAACAAACACAGTATTCAAAAGAAAACCTTTCGTGATAAATTTAATAACCACGCCCTGCCACGCAATGGCACATGTCCACAATAACCTCACAAATAAATAAATAAGCCCAACAAATATGCAAAAGGGCAAAACAATGAATTCGCTTCGGATACTCCGCCTCACGCGTGCCACACATACGTGTGAAAACCAACCAATCGCCCAACGAAGCATACCAACAGTGAGTATTTTAAATTTACTTCTTCTGTAATGAATGTAATAATCGTTTAAGATGTTTTTGTTAATGCGCTAATAGTTTTTAGGTTTAC
>PQWD01014871.1:0-21131 GCA_019425675.1 Leucinodes orbonalis
ATGCTGACAGGTAGCCCTTGCTTTTTCGTTATTTTATTTCGAAGGCAGGCAAACACTGATAGTTCACCTTATGTTAAATGATACTACCACTCATTACTCCAAAGGACCAATATGTGTCGACCTTAAAACTTTGAACGTTAATGACACCTAAATGCGTCAGAAATAATAGATTTTCTATTGTGATTGGATTCCTGGCGTTCAAAGAGTTAGACAGAAGAGGGAATAAATTATTTAGGGAAGAGGAAGGTTTGGCTTCCAGATACCTCATTCAATCAGCAAAAACAATGCTTAGATTTTAGATCATTCGGCAGATTACTACAAGCAAACACTAAGCCCAAGCCCGCACTCCCCATAGCAATACGTGTAGCTTGTGACCTCTAGTTCGACGTTTTATGCTGCTGATGCTGATGAAGTGTTGGATTAAAAAAAAAAAAAGAAATTATTGGTATCCATTTTGTAAGAACACAAAAAAACAATTGAATTAAAACACATTTTAATAATGCAATTTACTTCTACCAATGATGTTCTATATAGTATAAGGGTAGATATGCCACTCGGGCCTCAAAAATGAACCGCCAAAGAGAATACAGTTGTAGACTCTTTGTTTAGGTAAATGTACGCTCATTCGAAATATTGTATGTGTGTTGTCATTGCATTAGTTATTTTGTGAGCATATCACGAATCTCTACTTTTTACATCATTGACTTCTACCTGGAAATTAATATAATGAAATTTATGAACAGGCATTCATACCGGTATTTCAATCCAACACGTGTAAGTTCCAATTGAAAGACGTTTTCCCTATATATAATAACTCGATTAAGGTTCAAGGGAAAAGTTAATACACATTGAATAAATAAATAATAAACGAGATTGTTTTACGGTGCTTCTTTAATATAAAGCGTACAGCTATAAATATATAATTTCTGAAATTATTTAATTAAATTTCTTTAAAGGGATTCCATATTTTATCCTCTGTCTTATCATTTCTAAAAATAAAGGCTTATTCACGTTTCGCATGAAACCTTAGCCTTTATCTTCTTTTATTTATGAATCATAAATGTCATAGAAGAACTAAAATGACCGACATAGCCCGTAGGGTAAGCAAGTTGAAGAGGCAGTGGGCAGGGCACATAGTGCGTTGAATCCATGACCGGTGAAAAACGGAACGGTTATAAATTTCCAAGGAACCACGAGCTGGTGAGGATGTTTTGGGATTAAAAAGTTTTATAAACTCCGTAGTTGTTTTGCACTCAGTGTGTGGAATAGAGACTTTGTTAACGTACCGAAGGACTCTCGCCCAAAGGATCAACGAGTTACGAAAGGTCGCAGGAGGACCGAGACATCTGACGCAAAGTGGTATATAGGTCTTCCAAATGTGAACTATAATAGGTTGATGAAATATATCAACGCTATTCAGCACTCATATCTATACTAATATATAAAGCTGAAGAGTTTGTTTGTTTGTTTGAACGCGCTAATCTCAGGAACTACTGGTTCGATTTGAAAAATTCTTTCAGTGTTAGATAGCTTATTTATCGAGGAAGGCTATAGGCTATATATCATCACGCTACGAGTAATAGAAGCGGAGCAGCAATGAAGAATGTTTCAAAATCGGGGATATTTTTTCATACTTGGAGCTTTCGCTGCGTACGCTGAGTAAACGGTTAAAGTTTCACAAAATCAGAGAGTATTGTTCTCCTTTTAAAAAAATCCGCGACAGCATATGTCTATCTTTTAAGGTTAGCTTACTATAACATATTTTTGCAAATTCTGAAATTTACCCCGAAACCTTTAAAGTTGGAGGGAGGGGAAATCCTATGTATAGTGATAAATGTAAGAACCGTGTTATCCCGAATTTAATGCGAGCGAAGCCGCGGCAAAAGCTAGTTATAATATATAAGTGCTCGTAGCGTAATATCTAGATTATTCTTAGGAATAATAACATGTATGACATACCACTGTTAAAAATTAAAATGTATAAATATAAATGTATAAGTATAAATGTATAACTATATGAATTACTTAAGTCCCATCAGTCGTTGATCCAAAATATGATCTTAGAATGGTACTCGTTATTAAATCCTACCAATCTATAGAATCCGCGGGCTAACGACCCATTGTCCCTTATCCGTCCCATGTAGGAAGGCAAGTGCACTGCAATGGTACGTTAAAGGATCATCATCAGCTGATTATGCGTGTCCTACCGAGGGGCACGAGAATACCCGTATAGGGTGATTAGGCCTTAGTCGTCCACACGAGCCCAGTGCGGATTGGCCGACTTCAAGCACCACCTTTGAATCTCTTCTCAGGCGTACGCAGGTTTCCTCACGATGTTTTCTTTCACCGTAAGAGCGTTGAATAACGTACATATAATTTCGAAAATTCGAAAGCACATTGGTACGAGGCGGGACCTGCGCCCTCTTAGTCGGAAGGCAACAGTCCACACCATTGAGCCACGACACCCATATTATAGGCTTAATGATTAGTTGGGATTGGACGGCGCTGTGTTAATATGAAAGAAAATTAGGCACCCTTGAATGATTTCCATCCACGAAGAACTCAGCTTCAGTTCTCCCCGCGCCTTGTACGATGGCGGGTGCTCCAAACACGTCCATGGTTCCCGGAGCTGAACCCAGGGCGTCAGATCTCCCTGACTCCGCGAATTGCCGGACGGGAGCAGAAACCCGCCTTCCAAGCCGGAACAGCACGTACGAGCGGTCGTGCGATGTACCTGGGATAGAATATTAATATTAGTACTAAGAACGAATAATAATTTTTTATTTTTTAAACTAACTTGATGTCTTTCCGTGCCGTGTTATGTGACAAGAATACCAGAATTCTATTTCGTAACTTTTTAAAAGTATTTTGTATAAGAGGTACCTGGGAAAGTAATCACCTGAGTTCACAAATAACGGTAGTTATCACCTGTACCATATTTTTATTTTAAGATGGAATATGATATTTCAAAATCAAATATCACGGGTCAATTAAAAAAGTGTGTAACATGATGTTATTTTTTAATTCATAAGACATTTTATTGGTTGAGAAAGAAGCTGCTAATGAATCTCAAACAATATTTTTTCTTTAACAATTATGATACAACTATATATCTTATGAACTAATGAATTCGTAGTTTGCTTAAAGCAAACCAAGTTAAACAGAGCAGTAATCTGAATATACCATTCCCCTATAAGACCAAAAAAAAACCAACTCAAAAGTTAGCTCGGTTGGGAGCAAGCTCAGTTTTACTCAAAGTCCAATTCCAACTTTCCTCCAATGAGTCCGAACTTAGGTACTGTAAAATGGTACTTGCTTGCGAGAAGCAAAACATAGCGCGCAAACTCCGACATTGGGGGAATTATCTTAAACCGGGCAAGAACAACTGCAGTTACGCTATCTTCTAGTTGTTAGACACTATGCTTTGATAGTTTTGTAACAAGAAAAATCCCTGGAAAAACGAATCGTTTAGTCTTCTCATACCAAAATCACCTAACCCTGAGGTATTATTTTTATTGGTTATATTAATAATAATATAAAAAGATCACCGTGTTTGCCTGATTCATATTTGTATCTACAGTAAAAAATATTAATTTAAAACTCTATAAATTAGTTTTAGGTAGGAGTATTTTGTACCGATTACAATTACAAACACACTTCGTATAAGTATGAATATTGAATACATTGCTTGAGTAAACAATTTCTTAACATAGTTATCAATGACTAAAATAGATAACCTGAATTCGTTTATCTTTTTAATGTTGCAAGTTTTGTACTAAAATAATGTGTTAAATAAATAAATAAAATAAACTAAATTGTGTCTGTGCATGATACTCTACCATCTCATAACAAAAAAAACTTACAATAACCTTTTTAAATCAATTTGTTTTCTATAGCGAAACTCCTCTGGTTTTCCAGAGAAAAATAATGATTTCATTAACCACCTTACCGTAATGAAGTTTTATGACAGCTCGGATAGACTTCTGAGAGAATAAAGGGCAACAAATTGTTTCGCAAACGGCCCGTCTGCCTTTGCACTGGTCATATTCCCTTCGTTATGCTTACTTTTTACTAGTTAATGGTTAATCCTTTAAGTCTTGTTAAGGTGTTGTTTCAAAATACAGGTGTTTGTAGTTTTGTTAAAAAATTTCATAAGCAAAAATATTATAACCACTCGAACATAGCACGGTTGTAAAGTCACATGACACAATAAATGAATCTATTGTTTACGCGCTTATCGATTGAGAAAACGAAAGTGAATTTAGGTTTTTAAAGTAAATAATAAAACAGACATATCTCAACTACCGTGAAGCTTAAGACATTGCGTCTACAGAGAAAATAGCGTAAGACCCCTCCTACCCCAAACCCTCATAAATGTGATGCCTGTTATTTCACAGCACTCGTCCCTAGAAAGTTCAACATACACTAAAATTAAATATAAGTAAAACTCAACAGTTGTAATCAAAACGTTCAGGTTGTTCTCCATAATTCAGTTCTATTGTCTTTGAAAGGACGTCATGAAATATTCAGTCTCTTTCAGACTATTAGCTCTGTGCGAATGTTTTAATCATATATTGGACATTTGCCAGTAGTACTCGTTTATTTGCGACAATTGTAGAGAAAGTTAAGTGAAGGCTATTATAAAACTTGTACATATTTTGATCTGATAAAATATTTAGGTTTAGATAGTGCTGTGAAATTTAATCATCATTTTACGCAATTGCGTAAGTTGCAAAAAAAACCTCATTCTTTTTTTGGAAATACAAACATCCACATGAACAGAAATAGACATGTACGACAATTTATAATTGCATAGACCCTTGGTGAAGAAGTTGAAATTTTAATTTATTATATTTATACTCGCACAGCTCAAGTGAAAAGCAGTAACTCCAATAAAATTCATCATACGTTTCTTGGTAAATCTGCAGGTTGGAGCATACAAGCGAAATGTGATAAGTTCTTCTGCTGTGTCTTAAAATGTAAAGAGCTAAGGAATATTACTATTGACGACCCATGTGGTACAATGGTCGAGATGTCAGCTGCTACACCAAGGGTTCCGGGTTCAATCCCAGGGCAGTACAAAACAATTGTGCACGAACATATCTGTTTGTAATGGTCTGGTATTATCGATATATGATATGTATGTCTTTACAAAAATAAACATTATATAAGTGTGTTTATCCGTTGTTTAGTACCCATAATACAGGCTTCAAGCTTAACTTGTGGCTTGATGGCGCTGTGTGAATGTCAGTGGATATTTATTATTTTTATTTTTATAGACTATAAACTTTTACCGATTAGAATGACTTATAGCCATGATTACTATTTAATCGTAATAATCTCTTAATGATTAATACTGTATTTATAAACAGACCTAATAATGAATGACACATAAAATTAATCAATTTACAGAGAAACGCAATATTACAAATGCGCTCTGTTTTGCGATACATTCGGCAATAAACAATGCAAGTAGGCATTTATATTATCAGCCCGCCACTAAACGTCCCAGTTCCGAGTAAATTGTTTAATAACAATGGAAATCACTAAAAAACGGCAATATTTTAAAAAATAAGCCAATAAGTAACTTTTATTGGTCGTTGTAAAGAACGAGCGTAAATACGAAGGATACACTCGATCGTCGCCCACTCATGGCCTCGTTTAAAAGCAAATGCAATTAGTTTTATGTATTGATTGTTGTTTGAGTTTCTATCAACCGATCCAGTAAGGATGCACTGAAAATGGTGAAGACAATTTGGTCACAATATAAACTTAAATTGATGCCTTTAATAGCTACTTATGTATGTATCAGGGTGTGTAGTTATTACATACTCTCACACACACACACACACACACACACACGCACACGCACACACACATCACACACACACAGAGCAGTAGGTAATAAAAAGTAAATAATTAAAATAAAAATCGCTATGTATTTTTTATTTTTTGAATTAAAGTATTAATGTTAATGTTGATTTTTGATACTGATTGTTAAAAGAGCGGTTCTTTCCACTACAGCACATTTCGCCTAAAGGGAAGTTCCCAACAGAAATTTGTTATTAGATTAAGTTACTGAAATAAAATATTTGTATTTGTATTTGTTAGTAGGTTGTTCTGGCTTCATTTTCTCCTAATTCAATAATAATTAAAGCTGCAAAGGCCATCAGCGATAAGCCTATCCCAAAGTATATCCGACCGTGAAAAAGCTCGAAGTTTGTTTACATAACTCATGAGTCACTCGATATCAGAGTGTAGTGACTCGGAGACTGCCAATTGGCATGTTACAGCTCGTATTGTTGTATTATTTTTATCTACGAAACGAAGGTGGAAAGTCCACTTAGTAAGAAAGTTATTACATTATTCATTATTTCACGATTTATTTATGAATGGGTAGTCAGAGCTACTGTAGTTGTAGTAATAAACGCTAGCAAATATTTTAGAGCAATGCGTCCTACCCGTACTTTACATACGCAGCTGAGATGACACTGACTGCGGATTGGTTCACAAGTTCAAAGTCACTCAACGCGCATGGAGGAGCTATTGCTCGGGGTCTCTCTTAGGGATAAGATCAGAAATGATTTAATTCGTAAGAGAACTAAAGTTACCGACATAGCCCGCCGGATAGCAAGTTGAAGTGGCAAGTGGCTGGTCACGTATGTCGCAAAACCGATGGCCGTTGGAGCAGAGAGTTCTGGAGTGGGACCGCGTCTCGGCAAGCGTAGCGTAGGACACCCTCCGGCCCAAGGACCGACGCTTGGGAAAGGTCGCTGGTGGAGGCTGGATGAGGAGCGGGAGGACGGATATCTGGCGCGAAATGGGGGAGACCTATGTCCAGTAGTGGACTGCGATAGGTTGAATAGGAAATATTTTTGTTTTGTCCTAGTTATTTATGTGTTCGATTTCAATTTTTACTGTTTTATTAAATCCCGGACAGTATGTTTAACTATTATAATCTCGTATTATTGTGTAAATTATTTAAGTCGCCTGTGTATATTGGATGTAATTAGGTAATGCCAATCATAAAACACCAAAAATGGCTGAGCGACATAAAGACACCTTTACTCAGTACTGCTTGCAGTAAAATAGTTTATTTGGGCTGTTTCATGGGGTATACTTAAAATATTTCCATGTCATTTTCAATAATTAGTTTTAAGCATATTTAGTTTTTTTTTCAATTTAAACACACTACAGATCCCAATTATTAAAAAAATTGTTTTATATGATATTTATTTTAACAAAATAATTTTGAACCTATTTAACCATAAACTTTGTATCTTATATAATAAACGTGCTTGTACCCCAACGAAATCGTTAACCTAACGAGGCTTGGTCGCTTCTAATGCCTCAACACACGTGACGCAAACAAGAAACCAACAGTGTACACAGGTCTAGCTAACGATCACGATTAGGCCCACCTTAAACTAATGGTTTTGTTTTTCCCGCCCCGAGCTCTCTGCTTAATTTCTTTTTTCCCGTGAAAGTATTGTATGTAATGACTGCATTAATTTGTTCTTTTTGGCTCCATCTAGCTTCACACTAAGTATCAAGCCTGTAATGGATACTAAACAATGGACAAACTTATTACTTTATTTTGTAAATCAATTATAATCAGCTCATTAAATGTCCCCACCGAAGGCCACGAGTCTACCCGTATAGGGTGTACAGGCCAGTCGTCCACGCGGGCCCAGTGCGGAGTGGCCAACTTCAAGTACAACCTTTGTATCTCGTCGAAGGCGTGCGCAGGTTTCCTCACGATGTTTTGCTTTAACATACATAATAATAATTCAAATAAATATATGTATGTTAAAGCAAAACATCTTTTAATAAAGCAATTATTAAACAGTCTACACTATTGAGCCACCGACGCTCTTCTATTTGTAAAGAAATACATATTATTCAATTAAAACCCAGGTTTATACAAACAGACATTTACATGCACACAAGTATTTGTACTGTCCGAGGATTGAATCTACCAGAAAATTATCATTGTTGTTCAAATTAAGGACACATTTTGACTTTTATAGTAATAGTGACCTATCGTTGTTTTTAATTTGTTTTTGATGATCTATGTTTATCCACCTCAGTACTAGATAAAATCTCAAGAAATACATAGAAAGGTTATGCATATCAGTATTTACGGAAGAGGACGCCGTTGCTAGTACCTATTATATATTACTGTTTATAAAAATGATGGTATTATTTAACTATCTTCACTTTTCGACATTTCTATAGGAGTCACGTTTTGATGCCTGATCCTTTTTCTACCATGCGCCGTTAACATAAATTTGTACATCATTCAGTCTTCGAAGTGTTCGATATTGTGAAACAAATCCCGCATAGAATCTGTTTTGCCAATAAATAACACAAATGACGCGTGAAAATGAGAATTCTTCGAAATAATGCGCAATCGAGGTTAACGATTTCTTTTGTAGAGTACCGGGAATTTATGTTTATGGTCTCGAGAAATAAACCAGTTTATTAAGTTGTTATATGGGTATCAGAACGCTGAAGGCCGCAAATAATTCAGATGTAACGAGTATCAATTAAGAAGTAATAATTATGTCACTCCCTCCGTCTAGTGACGTGAGCGTTAAGATTTAGATCACTGCGAGCTCCTGGAGTTGAATATTCGAATCCCACGGGGAGATTGCATAGACATAGCTACTTTGTGCGATTTTCACCACTTTGCTTAGAGATATAAGGAGAAAGATAATTCAGTGCTTCAAAGTGTAACGTAACGTGCCATCTTTAACCGGAACCGACGGGCTACAATTTTAAGATAGTTGTATATACCATAAGAACCTTCTTTTTATTTCCAATAGCCATTCTGAGCGGGAAAAATATTTTTCTGGCATTGAGAGGTTATAAGCTAGTAATAATCATTTTGTAATGTAACGCTACAAGAATTTATTTTGGAACTGGATAGTTTTAAAAGGGAAGTTGAAAGCACTTCTGCATTTAAAAAAATACTTGGCACATCTACCTCAGATTGGTAATATTGGCGTGAAGTTACTTTTGTGGCTGGTTTTATATATTGTGTGATAACTGCTTAGACTACCATAAATATGTACCGTGTTTCCTAGACAAATTGCTCATAATCAAAGCGAACGGGTCGAATTCCATAAATACGTGTTCAAGGGGAGGAATCGGAATGAATAAGACAATTTTATTTACGTACAAATTGACATCATAAGCTTCTATTGTTCCGAGCCCACGCACGCGAGCAAATTGGCTGCGTTTTGTCAACCGATACCTTCGATGTAGAGTTACCACATTCTTGGGCCGTTTCAAGACAATTCTTAAGATTTTCGAACTTTAATAAGGTATACGTAAAATTTAATGGTTTTGTCAAAATAAGTACAATTATAAGCGTTTTGACAATAAATAAAACTGATCAAAACACTTATTCAGGTAAGACAATAAGTACAGCACACAAAATGCATATATTTAAATTATAATTATGTCCTCGTACCTTTCAAAGTGTACTTTTCATTGTCATATTTATGACATTTGGTATCTCTCAACTTACCTTGACGTCTATATGATCATACTCGTATATCAAATTCTAAAACTTATTTCGCATGTTCGTTTCAATAAACTTGTCTCTTCATGTTCCTTCGTATTATGTGTGTTTCGTCATACGTTAGTAATACTATAGGTGTTTCTTCATACTTTTTCCTACATCAAAAAAAATGACAATGACCCGTTTATTCGTTTTCCTTTCTGGTAACACTACTTTGTACGATTTTGTGAATTGAATACGTGGCCTGGAGTTGACGAGAAGATAATTTTAACGTAAGCAGACACGCTTTCATAAGAAAATGGTGTGGAATCAACTGTGATAATCTATTACGCAATCAGTTACGAGTACATTGGAGTATTCCACTTTCATGCGCTTGGTTCTAAGATGTTTTTAAGACATAATTTATCTTCCATATGTCCTATATATATTGATTAACATTGTTTAACATATGAAACATATATTTTGGAATATTCCAAGAATTCTAAGAGACAATCAAGAATCTTTCACAAGTGAGTTTTGAAGGGGAGCAGCGATGAAGGAAAGTAATTACTATTAACGGTGATTGATTTCCTTAAATACATTCATACTATCATAATAATATGTGTGTTGGTATCATACTCATATTATTAGTAATCTGGTCATCCGATTTACTTCATAACATTAAAAGTTTTTTAAATAATATAAGTTTTTAATAAACTTCATAACATAACTATTTTGAGTACAATTTTTTTTTAAGTATTACACCGCTTAATTGGTTTGTAAGTATTACGTTATACTTCAATACCAAGACTTCTTAGTAACATGTCTTATAAATGTTCATGTCATCAGTTCATTTTCTCGTAACGAAAGAGGATTCCTGACGTTATGTCACGACAAATGACTCAACGTTGCGCCGGCGCTTCGTTTACTCACGCATTTATTTTGAGTGAAGACACTTTTATTGAGTTTTTCTCGTTAAATTATAGATATTAGGAAAACAAAATTGTTGTCATGTTTTTTTACTCCAGTTTGCAATTCGTAACAGTTTTTTCTACGAATTCACACATGTTTTTAATGTATTATATGGTACTTCTAAACTTAGCCGTATTTGATAAATCCCTATGCAGAATATCCAAGTAGTCGGTCAAAAATAATTAGAACCTCCTATTTTCTTCAATTTTATTCATAGCACTGGCAATGACCAAATCGACGATAAAATACCTTCGCATTTGATAGGGCATCAAGAATAAGACTGCAAAATTTTATGTTTTCAGCATACAATCATCTATAATGCACAAATGTACTGTAGCCTTCAATTCACGTGATACTGTTTTACTATATACTATTATTTTAAACAATAGTAGTGCGTTTGCATTATATTACTCACGTCTTGGCAACTGCAATGAATATTGGGATAAAGAGGATTGATTGGTTTGATGACGATATCTTCTCAGAATAACGGTGTGAAGGTATTATCTCTTTTTAAGCTTGATAAAGTGCTTCTGACACGTATTTGTACAAAATGTTTTATTGATACAAATATTACTACTTTATGTAAGCTTTGCGAAACACTTGTGAGAAAAAGTGATTTTTTTTCTTGTTCTTACTGCAATGTTTAAAATTGAACAAATTATTTATTTGTAAGGCTAATTGAAAAAAACATGACTGAAAACGTACAATTATTTCATTGTTCATTTAACATAGCTATATAAAATACCATCCTAGTTTCCTCGCATATTTCACCAAAAGATGATAATCTTAAATAAGCAATTAATGAAATTGACATTGCTTTTTTTCTATTGAACAAAAAGGCTACCTTTTACCTTGTTTGCTCGGCATCCATTTACAAACATAACGGCAGCATAGAATGGATGTTTACAACAAGCGGCCTTGTTTGTCCCCTTGTAATAAATAGCTTCAGAACCTAGTTATGTCATGTACGAGCTATACATACGTGAATACTTACTCCCGCCTCGTTTATCAACCTGGTATTTTGCCACATTCAGCTTGAGTTGTTTGCTTCGTAGGCATCTTTTGTAATTTAGCTATTCATGTCAGTGGATATTTTTTTTTATAATTACCTAACATTGCCTAAATTTATCTGTCAATAAAATTAAAACAGCGTCGGTCACCCTCCTACCAGGAGGGCTGAGGTTCAAATCCCGCTACGTACCTATGTGTTTTCGAATTTCCGAAATTATAAGAACGTTATCCGACACTCTTACGGTGAAGGAAAACATCGTGAGGAAACCTTCACGCACGCCTGCGAAGAGATTCAAAGGTTGTGTGTAAGTCGTCCAACCCGCACTGGACCCGAGTGGACGACTAAGGCTAATCACCCTATATGGGTAGGCTCGTGCCCCTCGGTGGGGACATTTAAGCTGATGATGATGATGACAATTAAAACAAATAGTAGTTTGCATTTAGTGTTTTGTAGTTTGATAGAATTTACAATCGGATTCAACAGGCCAAATCACTGGAATGCTTTTTTTTAAGTATCTAAATTAATATTTTTAGATTAGTATTTTCATTGTTTTTTATTGTATTTTAGTATATTTTTTGACGTTCATAAGTGTTTTTGTAAGCCTAATTTGAAATAAATTGATTTTGGCTTTAACTTTGACACACACATTCAAAATAGTTATTTAAAGGCACTAGACTTAAGACCTTTTATTATAAACTTAAATGCTACTTGCGATAATAACCAAAACTCGGGACGTCAGATAAACGAATACCTATTTTGTTTGCCAAAATAGTTTTGTTTGGGACCCAACTATAAATAATAAATAAGTTACAGATTGTTTGTCGGTCACCTTTTACTGTAATGGAAGGACTAACAAAGAGTTTTTGTAAATCTGTTACCGAAATCGAATGTTTGTTAGAGAACACAATGGTTAATCCGCTGGGACAATAATATGTTTATTTAACTGCTTGAATTACAGAATATAGTTCAATTTACGAAAAAGATAATGTTAATCAGTAAATTTACTAATATTGCAATGTTAATTCAGTTGTGAAAATTTTTGTGAAATTTGTAAAAAACCAAATGGACAGGTAACTTAATAATAAGCGGTGAGTATACTTAGGGTATCTAATTAATATATACTTACAGAAATAGCCGAGCCACTCAAAAGCAACCTCATGCTGATAATTACGCTTGGGTAAATTCGCTGCACTTATAGACTTGGCAGAAGACAGTCTATCCAAAGCCAAGACAATACTAGGTTATTGCTATGTCTTCAAAAGGAAGACTTTCATAGCTTTTGGTCGGCAAAAGATAAAAACGCGATTTGAAATAAGATATATTCTTAAAACTACTTGAATATATTATAAAACATTTAAGATTATGTGTAGATGTTCTCTCATGGTTTTTTATCAGTTAATAATCATTAAATGCGGATTGCGAGAGCTACTGTAATATAAGAAATTACGTCCAACTTCAAAAGCTTTCATTAAAATCTACAAGATTTCCGTCAAGATCTTTGCTAATTTATCTTTCGTATTAATTATATAAATGGCTGCTAAATCACGCTCTAAATAGGCCTTTTCAGTTTCATTTCAATGAAACAAACACTTTGATGTAAAGGTTCGTGCTGACTTTGGGATTAGGTACTCTTTGACAATATACCTATATAATATTGGAAATAGAATAAAACAGGATCGAACAAATGCGGTGAAACCATTGTTTCCTGGTACTTACTTAGGATGGTTTACGTTATCACCCACTTATTCGCTATTTCGGCTCAATCTCTCTGCAGCAATAAAACGAGATAGGCCCGATTTAACATTCAATAACAGACCTGATTAACCCGGCGTCATTGTGGTAGGAAACAGTTACATGGACGTTGAGGTGGGTCAATTTTACCCATATATTTAATACATGGTATTTCTATAGTTTATAAGTAAATTTATAAACTGTGTTATTATATCAGTAAGAGGGTATTCTGGTTGTGATAATGCAAACGAAAAATTATAATTTAGTAATGCTTTATTAAGTTCCATCTACTTTTATATAACTTACCAAAAGGGTACAAAATTAAGCTCTCTTACGTTTTCATAAAATTCCTATAGAAATAACGTAACTTTTCGGTTATTTTTGACACTTTAACCCGCATAGCTCGCAGCGCAGTTGCTATCGAATTGATTTCTCTTTGAAAACATTTAGAGCATAGTATTGGTGACAGCTACTGAGCAGAAGAGCAACGTCTCGCGCGTACTTTAAAAAATATTAGAAATTCTAAACTAAGCGGGTCATTTTAACCCAACCTCAATGACGCCGGGTTAAATAATTTACCTACCTATCCCGATAAACAACCCACGTTGTTGGTGGTGACTATCTTATATAGCACATTTAGATATGAAACAATTACACGGTGTTTTTTATCATCGTTTTTTTGTTGCTTTTCGACAGACTTAATGCGATAATAGTTTCTAAAAGAGTATAGATTTCATCATAGCGAATTATTATTTCAGGACCTCTTTACCTTTCTTTTATGAGACATCTGAACCATTTCCCGTAACACAATAGTGTTGTGAGGGTCCCGCTTCCCGTCTATATCAATAAGTGACTATTTTAACGCGCATCTTGGCAGACTTCCAGCGTGCGTAGGGCGCGTATCTCAGTAAGACTATGATTCTCAAACTGTTTATTGACGTAAGCCAACTGTGTAGGGCATTAAACTCTCCAATATCTAAATGCCTGTGAAGCTGAAGTGACGTTCTCAGATAAACAATAAAGTAACTAGATGCACAATTTCACTCAAAAAATGACCGAAATTCTGCTCATACGTCAGTCGAGCAAAATTTTCATTCATTATCACACCGCTCCCTACATGTCATCAATGATGTTTAAAGTATAGATTCGTGACATGTTCACAAAACAACTAAAAAGTGTTCCGAATGCAGCGACAGCACACATACACATTTATTTCGAATGCGCGTACATTTACCTAAACAAAAAGCCTACAACTGTATTCTCTGTGGCGGTTTGTTTTTGAGGCACGGGTGGCGTATCTACCTTTATATATATAGAGAATATCATTGCATTTCATAGTGACACCTTGTAGTATCTTTGTAGTATGCTCGTGTTTTAGATTTTACTATTATTGGTACCTTAAGGTCAAATTTTTAAGATAAATTTTATGTCATAAATGGAACGTATCTGTCAACCGGTGCAGATGTTTTTTGGTTGATATTTCTTCGTGATTGTGCATCTAAGAAGTCCGGGGAAGGAGTTATCAACTCGATATCCCGCCCGTATCCTCTAAGGAGAAGAAAAGCCAAAAAAATGTAGTTTATTGTTTATTTATGGAAACATTGGATATTTTTATCAATATTACTATGCGTAACGCTCTTTGAAACCTTTGAGATATGGTATTTCTTAGATATTTTACTGAAAACATATTCTAATAATAGAGCTTTCAGGTTTCCCGAATACACAAAATTACTAGTTTTTAGCGCGCACACTAATGCGTGGGTACCACAATCTCGCCAATCCTTCCAGTTCAAGTCAAATTTTGCTTTTGGTATATAACTGAAATGAACTTCTAGCTACTGGGATTATACCTTTGATACATTTGATTAATTAAACAAATGATCATCATCATCAGCTCATTAAACGTCCCCACCGAAGGGCACGAGCCTACCCGTATAGGGTGATGATATTTAAATATAATAAATTACATTCAGTGAAAGTAATTTATTATATTTAAATATTATATATATATATATATCATCACACACCCATACTAGTATGTTTCAAGTTAAGAACAGCGCCATGATGGCTTTTCAGGATTCTTGGAGATACTTTTTCATGTTAGAAGAAAGAAAGAAGGACATAATGATTATCTGAAATAATTTTGTACTGCCTTTTTACAAAACATTAGAGTAAATAATTAAATTAAAGTTTGGGAGCCACTTTATCACCATATGATCTTTCAAATCTTTTCTCTGTAGTTTTATTAATGGGGCTTTTTATCATTACATTTCTGCTATTTCAGTGTTCGGCTTTTTATTATTCTCTTTAGTCCAAATATATTTATTGCCGTGAAAAAGCAAAATCATGTTTCTTATGCGTAAACTTTTGGAGCATGAGAATGAACAATTTAAATTTTATTATTTTAATAGTGACACATGATAGCAATACCAGTAGTATATACTTGTTAATAGAAAAACTTAGTCACCAAGTTACATTGCTTTTCAACGCTAGAACTAAAGAAAACTTAAAAGAAAAGCTTGCTCAAATTCCACTCTAATAGCACAATTACTCGTAGAGCCTATTAATCGAGGGTAATTGCTGCAATTTTTCAATTAACCGAAGCGTTCTTTATCCTCAATGGACTGCAACTCGCTAATAATATATGACCAGATGCGAGTTCATTGTTTAATGAGTTGTGTAATAATTCTCATTGCAATTTATATTGTGATGATTATAAAATATTTCAAGAATGGGTTTTAAATACGAGTTCTTTAATCTTGCATTTGTTATTGTAAACTGGACTATTTATATAAATTACATATTAAGGCTTAAGTCATCTTACCGAATAGATCTTATGCTATTACAGTATTTTCGGGTTTAAGACTTTTCACCGGCCCATAGTGAATCCTACCGAACACCCTCTTGGTAGTTTATGGACGCCTAGTACTCTAGCTCCTAAACCAACCTTACAGGCCCAATCAAACAACCAACAGAAAATACCTTGTTTTTTACGCTGTAACACCACTTAAAATTTAAGCACACACATTTGGTGTAGCGTTTGAGACGTCGACTGCAACACCAGGGTTCTGGGTTCGATCCCAGGGCATTACAAACATTTGTGTGCATGAACATGTCTGTTTGCAATGGTCTGGGTGTTTTCTATGTAATACGTACGTATTTATAAAAAAAAATATATAGGTATGTTTATCCCTTGTTTAGTACCCATAACCCAGGCTTCCCGCTTGACTTGGGGCTAGATGGCGCTGTGTAAATGTCAGTGGAAATTTAAATAATAAGACATTTTTGCTGTGCATTATTGAATGTGTATTACCTGCTACATATTTATCTTTGTGCAACGAATTTAAATATGATATGATTAGAAGTAACTAAGTTACATAAATAGTCCGTAGTCATATGTCAAATTATTATCAACTGCCAGAACATTTATTATTACTATTATGGAAATGGAATAAAATTTGTTATTACAATTATGGAAAATGACTAAGGTTTATAGACATTGAACTGAAAGGTCATCAAGTATAACTTATTAATTTAGGTACCAACGCCCATTCGCATCATTATCAAAGGTCATTGACTTGCACCGTACCCACTGGGCCACAATTACACTAATGAACTTGACATTACGACATTCACTATTATAATCCAACTGTAAATTTGGACAACTAAGCATAAACCTGTAATATGGATACTAACCAGCTGATAAACATACTTTTATACTTTACATGCATACATAGTTACATACACATTATACATAAAAAACACCCGGACTAATACAACCAGACATGTTCATGCACACAAATGTTTGTACTGCCCGGGGATTCATCCCGGAACCCTTAGTATAATAGCCGCGTCTTAACCATTACACCAGATGGGTCGTCAAATGATAACGGTTTAAAATGGTAATTGTAAAGTAGAATGAATGGCCTAATGGTGTTTCCAATTAAATTATACCATAAAACAGAAAAATAAGTGCAACATTTGACTATTGAGACCAATGATATTCTTAAAGGTAGATACGCCACCCGTGCCTCATAATAGAACCGCCAAAGAGAATACAGTTGTAGGCTCTTTGTTCAGGTGAATGTACGCTCATTCGAAATATGTGTATGTGTGCTGTCGCTGCATTCGGAACACTTTTTCTATTGTTTTTTGAGCATATCGCAAATCTATACTTTTTACATCATTTATTGAGACACGATAACGATAGTATTAGCGCATTTTAAAGCTAGGGGAATTGGGGTTCTGAGCGCTTTATCATGTGGTGAGTGCGAAATGTATCATGCGTCACTCGAGGCAATCTGACATTCAATTTCTACTAACATGCCACTGTGTGCATTGAATTGCATTATCGTATCATATTCTACGCTCATTGGCGGATTTTGGTGCATGGTTTTGAACGTTAGTGACAATATTCAATCGGTAATGTAGATTTCGGTGAAGGACAACATCGTGAGGAAACCAAGAAGTAATATTATTTCGCACGCCTCCGAAGAGATACAAAGTTTGTGCGTCAAGTCGGCAAATCCAGACTATGCCCGCGTGGACGACGAAGCCTACCTGTAAGGAAGGCTCGTGCCTCTCGGTTGGGGCGTAAGTATAATGAGCTGATGATAAGGAATATTTTCGATGGCAAATTCATCGACAAATTACGAAGTTGTACCAAAGTTTCCTTACAACTAGTTAAAACGTAGGAATGTAAATTTATTCGAAAACAATTTATTCATTGCTGCTACGAGAATTGTGAGTAAATTCACACAATGGTGAAAATTTATTCGTCGGCCCGAACTTTCGAGTGCTTCGGACGTTGCTGAGTGAGTGAGCACCTTTGCAATTATAATTGTTTTTGTACTTTTCGATGGAATTTTGTGAGGTGCGTAAATCTAAGTATCTTTCTTTTGCTCTTTTAATGAGTTTTATTTTATTCTTGGTCTAAATTATGCACTTAAGTTAAATGGTACGACAAAATACAAATCAAGTACGATTTTAAAAGTTAGACGTTGCATATTTCCCGAAAAAACACCACGTAGGCCTGCTATGGATTCGTCTCAGTAGACTCGATATGAGTCGTCTAGGAAGTTTCGATACTGAGTCGTCTAACGGATGACGAGCTCAGAGCCATCATGTTTAATTGTCATCTTCAGCAATGATTTCCTTTAGTAACTGTATCCGTCACGGGCCGGCGTATCATTACCCATCAGGTAAGTACTAATATAATATGTTATGCAGCTGAAACATGTACACTGACTGCGGGGTTGGTTCGCAAGCTCAAAGTCATTCAACGCGCAATAGAGCGAGCTATGCTCGGAGTTTATTGTAAGGATAAAATCAGAAACGATATTATATGCAAAATATTAAGTTACCCCTAAAACTCGCTGGATCAGCAAGTTAAAGTGGCAGTGGGCCGGTCACGCTAGTTACAGAAAAGATGGCCGTTAGAGCAGATGAGTTCTGGAGTAGATCATATTGGCAATCGTATGGTACGACGCCCTCCACCCCGATTGGTCAACAAAAGGTTGCTGGATGAGGAACGCTTTCCTCGAAAGAGGAAACGACCTTTCCTTGAACGAGGAGGGCCTGGATATCTGACGCAAAATAGGGGAGACCTGTGTTTAACATTGGACTCAAAGAGAGAGAGAGAGACATCGAAATAAAATAACATAGAAAAAAAAAAGAATTCAGTACATACCATAGACTTTGGACCACTGTGCTGGCGGCCGCCAGTCCGGATAATGCTTCGGAAACTTCTCCCTTGTCCAATAAGTGTGCAGGACCATCTTATATACGGTCATCTTGTCCGGATTACACGCATCCGTATCGCCGGGAGATGGCGCTGCTATCGCCAGCGCGGGCAGCACTAACGCCAACAGCAACCACATGTTGATATCGACACTGGCACAACACTATACTTTCAACATTTTCGATTTGTGTCACAACATTTCACTTTGCTTTGTACCTGGAACAATAGAAGACATTTTAAATTCAAGATGCATAATTTGATTAAGTTTTTTTAACAATGTTTTGTTCAATGCCGTAGCGATCCGTTTGGTTGATGTTCATGAAGGCTAAGCAGCTATCACACGTCGTTACTCGAATGGGTGACCAAACTATTATTAGCTCGAATCAATTAATAGACTTCACAAATTATGTTAAGGATAGCTGATAATATTTAAATTAAATTAAAATATAAGACAAAACTAATGAGTATACGAGTATCAAATCCAATACCTTTTTATGTCGATATTATCAATTAAGAATTTACGGCATATTTTGCTGATTAATAAAAAAAAGGACTTATTTATAATTATTCTAAGTATTTTAGAATAAAAGTATAAAATATATTAGGATACTATCACCGCTTTTTTTTAAATACTAACCCACCAAACATGGTAATTTACTTAACTGATAGTACCGCAAAGAAATCTGACCCGAAACAAACTTTAGTAGCTCTATAGCAGTTCGCAAAATCGGTCATCAAACTATCCGACTACGTTAGATTAATTATCAGCTTTCGTTGAGCTCGCATTTATAACTCACGTAACTCAAATTAAGTACTCAATCACAGTGCATCGAACCCGCCTATTTCAGTACCTGACAGATTATTTGTATCACGGACGCATGCCTCGATGAATGATCTATGTGAATATGGTTTTAAGCACTTTGAGCTCTGACACCGCTGTATAATATAGAACTCACAACGCATCCGGCGTGAAGGATCACAAATAAAACTAGATATTTGAAGTTAATTAAATAAAAGCGCGGTTGCGGTTAAATACTCTGGCAAATATGGCGGATACAGAGAACAAATAATATTGACAGATACACACATATGCGAAATTGTGTGTACACAATTAATAATACCTAATTCTCTTAGTATTTTTAAACATAATTTTTTTAAGCATCACATTGTTTTTGTATGTGAGAACTCAAAATACAATTTTTACGTTTATTGATATTATTTCACTTTCAAACACTGTGTATCAGATTGTTTGTATTGGTTCGGTCGGTTCATTTGACGACCCATTTGTGTAATGTTTAGACGACGCAAGGGCCGGGTTCGAACCCGGTAGTACAAACATTTGTGAGCATGAACATGTCTGTTTGTAATGGTCTTAGTGTTTTTGTGAATAATATGAATGTATTTACAAAAAAAAATGTATATAAGCATGTTTATCCGTTGTTTAGTACCCATATTACAGGCTAATGCTTAGTTTGGGCCTAGATGGCGCTGTGTTAATGTCAGTACATAATTATTTATTTATGGTCACATACAGATTACTGCATTAGTATTACATATGAATGGTTTTGTTATACAACATTGTAAACAGTAATCCATACACAGTATACCAGAATTCAACCGAGTTTAAACATTCGTTGTATACCAACGCTTATATGAAATTTAAAAATACCCAAACATATTGTTTAATTTGGATCACCTAAAAATCATTTTATTTTTTTTTTTGAAAGGTTTTAGTATTGTTTACGCAATGCAAAATGTAGGGAAATAAGATCGAAAAATAAACTCATTCGATTGTCAGCCAATATCGCTATTGAAACATGAACCCCCCATTAATAACAAACAAGTAAATAATTAATATGGATACTACATGGTACATACGACTAATAAGCAACTACATCGAGCCAGTCAACCAATTTAATTAACCTCAGCCCATAAACAGTTTCGCCGCCCTCAGTGCCAATTAAAAAGGCTTAAATTGATAACGTCCATATATTACCGTCTCAACATTGGATTATGGGTTGCGTTGCGAAATATTCAATGAAATGAACGGCACAACTCATTCGGGACGGGCGATCACGTGCTCCGCTCGTCTGGAATAATTTATACTGGCGTGGTTTTATTAAATATCAACGGAGTAATGCATGATGGGTGAAGATGATTTTTCTATG
>PQWD01014872.1:0-43110 GCA_019425675.1 Leucinodes orbonalis
TCCTCACCCAATAGTCAACAAAACATAATTGAAATCAAAAACACGTTTTACTAAGACGTCCTTTCTCTAAATTGCTGTACCCTAACGGGTTGTACTTAATCTCATTTTGATATCACCAACTTACTATATCATAGTCGACAATAAATTTTGATTTTGAATATTACAATCAAATAAAGTTTATGGAATAAATTGATTATTTATTTTATAACACTTGCCACGTTCTACATAGCCATTCTATGTGGACAACACCAACACTCAACACAAACACGTTCTGGGATTGATCCAATCTGGATTGGTTCTGGGACAATCAACGTCTGCAAACGTCATCTATAAAATAAAATATGCGATGTTTTTTCACAAATTAAAACTAAGTGGTCCGCTTTCTCATCTTAATGCTGGAATATGATCATGACAATCCCAAAAAAATATTGAACATTAAAATCTTTCATAATACGAGGCTATAAAAACAAAGTGCTATGAATGTGAAACTTTCGACCCGAAGGGATCTTAAGAAGCAAATAACCGAGCCAAAATATTGCGGTCCCTCCAAGTCGTTTGTAACAGAGTCCTTGAAGTAGGACCACTCTTAGGGGAGCTATTGCAAACCTCCCAAGAGGAAAATGTAGAGGAGAATTCGATTGGGTCTTAAATTAAGGATGAAAACTTTGAAGAGCGCCTTACAGAATTCGACATCGATTTCAAGGAATAGTTTTAATGGTTACCACTTCATTTAATACTCGAATAAGTTGAAGTTATAATAAACTATATAATTTCATTGTCTTACTATTTATTATTACAAAAAAAGTATTAATGTAAAATATCCTAATTATAAGGATATTTTTAAGATTGCCGAAGTCATTTGTTAACCCCGTTTTATATACAGAAAGTACATGTTTATTTTTACTATAAATTTAATTTTCTAACCATTTATTCATGCTTCATCATCATCAGCGCATTAAACATCCCCACCGAGGGGCACGAGCCTACTCATATATGACGTGATTAGTCCTAGTCGTCCACGCGAGCCCAGTCGGGTTGGACGACTTCACGCACAACCTTTGAATCTATATCGCAGGCGTGCGCAGGTTTTTCCTCGATGTTTCCTCACGATGTTTTCCTTCACCGTAAGAGCGTCGGTTATCCGACGCTCTATTTGTACATATATTTTTCGAAAATTCGAAAACACATTGGTACGTGGCGGGATTTGAACCTCAGCCACCCGGTAGGAGGCTCTGTCCACACCATTAAGCCACCGACGCTCCCATTAAGCCACGATGCTCATTTATTCATGCTTAAAGCTGCATAATTCTGTTTAAATTACATTACACACATCGTCATAACATAACCAAAATAAATCCCATGCGAGTTGCTGTTTATGGTGAATTGTACGCTCGCTGGCTTAATCTGACTTATAATGTCTCCAAGCCCCCGAAGCCTTAGAAATATGAACTTGGTAATTCGTAATTTACCGAAAACAAAAGAGATGCTAATTATAAAGAAGGGAGTTCACAAGTCCCACTTAGACGTTCTCTCCCGCCCAGGGCTTTACACGCGACGTCTTTAAAAATGTCATTGCTTTTACATTTATCGATATGTGTAAAAAGTTGGCATCAACGGTAAGCTTACTTAACTGGTGGAAAGAGGCGAAGGTCGTATGCAAAACATCCGTAATTTAAATCTTAAAGTAATCCCAGGAAAGTGAGGCGCAGTTGCTTACTTGTGACACTAAGATTAAAGTGTTAATGTATACAGGGCATTTTCTAAGAAATACTGGATAAATGAGATAACAATAAACAAGTATGTATACATATTTACGATATATACTTGTATATTATATATACCAAAATTATACCTGTATATATTAATAAACATAGTTAAAAATGTAGATCTTATAAATACTAAGATTTTTTAACATGTTTTAAGTTCACTACTTATAATAATAGCTTTCAGGAATGTCTTTGCTTAACAAATAAAACAAATAAATTTGTAGAAAAAATTAAATTGATTTCAATATGTCTGGTTACCTTAATATTAACATGAACATTATAAAATAACGTCAATTATGATGTTCAATATTGCGCAAATATCACATTTGCTTACACCCAGCTCAGTGCTCGCAACATAATAAGAATTCATTCTACTGAAAAAATCGTTCAGTGTAAATACCACTTTGAGGCATGATTACGTAACCACGTATAAGACCGCAACCAACAGAACAAGTGGCTTCTCAAGGTCGTCTAGGACGTCTGGCCCAATAAATTCGAGTAGATGCCAGATTGAAGCTAAGCACAATGTACATTAGGTTTGAAATTTAATAAACATGTTTTGCAACGAACTTCTTGAGGAGCCTAAGATTTTCAATCAATTATTATAACTTTATTAAGTCTCTTCTGAAGGCTTTATGTGATTAAAAATATAGAGCACACAATAATAATTTTAAAAAAATTTGAACTTTCACTTCACTTGGTCTTACATTACATTAATTAATAAAATAAAAACTTGTTCAGATAACAAAATGCACACTTGCGAGCTGAAAGATTTTCAAGATGGTTTATTTTGCAAAAGGGTTATTACAAATTAACAGCAAAATTTTCAAATTTATACAAAAACGTTTAACTTTTATTGTTGAAACTATTTAACACTTACGAGTAGTTGACTAATAGATACCTAATCGCGACGTCAACAACTTGTTGACAAAGGGGACTTTAGAGTTTTCTGGGATGATACACAAATTCTAAGTTTCCAACTTGATCCCGTTGCCGTGGACTCCAATTTCCTCTTGATCACACTGGGGGATTTTTTATTGAAATTAAAAATACCTCTGTCGAAGTTGGGGGAAAAATAAGCAGGCCGCCATCGCGACTTTCATACACGAGTAAACCTATTCAGTTATTGTTGGAATATTCGATTCAGAGAAGCATTTTGTACTTTGTCTGATTTGCTTTTTGCCAACCGAGTTCATCGCGAAGAAACCTCGATTGTAATGGACTTTGTGAAAAAACCAAAGATGACTGTTAGACTACTTAAGAATGTCAGAAAAAATGTTTTCCTAAGGCTGCGGATCTCTTGAAGATTATTTAAATAAGGAATATTGACTAAATATTTATAGTATACAAAGAAATGATGATAATAATAACAACAATGAAAAAACCATTAATTTTACTGACAGCTACAAAAGTGTTTGTTCGTAATATACTCGTACAAATAGCAGAACAAAACTACATCTGATTCGAATGGTAAACGTGAGAAGGTAATTTCTCAAGTCGAGGGAAACCTGTGTAATTCCATGCCCAATAAACAATGCTTACTATATTAAAGACTACAGATTTGAAAAGTTAGGAAATAATTATTCATTCAATTTTTAATCTAACTCTCTATATTGTTCTGAATCTTTTTAAAAAGAAGACGTTTAACCAAGTACAAATCGTTTTAAAATTTGTGGTATTCATCCTGGATCATTCACTCGGTCATCATAATTACTTTCATCGTTAGGCTTATCATGCTAGGCTCCAAGTTTACTAATGTGTTCCCTAAGAACTACATGCGTGTCGAGGTTGAGTGGTTAAAAGGGCCCAGTGAGTTCGAGTAACAAAACGCGTTAACTGGAACTCTTTATACCGATATGTTCCAATTATTATTCCTTATTACTTTAAATTATCTATCGACTTTTTGAACGCTGCGCTAATATGCGCTAAAAACACAGAAACAATTTATTTTCTGTCACGATGTTTCTAAACTTTTTATATTACCGAATAAATAATAATAATAATATTAAGCAATAAACCATATATCTATGATTCAATAATAACAAGAATACGTGTTACGGTTTGTTTCAGCAGAAACACCCACATGTGATATTCGAAGCGAGGACGAAGGCGAACAAGGGTTGCGCCAACAAACTTGAGTTCAGACCCAAGAACAGAAGGACGAAGCACGTGTCGTTCGTGGAAGAGCCGCTCGGTGATGACCCTGGGACTATGTAAGTAGCATTTTGTTATGGAATTTTTGTGAAATGATTGAATTTGTTAATTATATCATCTCACTATTTCTCACAACTAATAAGGAACTGTATTTCATACTTATAACTGTAATTAAAGTCCCACGTTTTTAAGGTAAGCTTTACAGTTTTTTTCTATTATGCGTTGTGTTCTTCTATTTTTTCGGCTACTTATTTCCTAAGGCATATAGAAATGTTTTGTTGTTTTTTTTCTGAGTACGCTTGCTCCTTCTAGATCACATCTACTCCACAAGAAGAAGCCCTGAATTTTAAAAGCTTGAATCTTGCCCTTATTTATAGTAATATTTGTCCATGTTTGTTAGAGCTCTGAACAACAAACACTTTCTTAATTACGAGTATGTCCCTTTTCAAGACATGTATGGTGGACATTTTTAACTCATGTTCCTTTACACTTAATTGAGTAATAAATGTGTTAGTTGAGAAATTATATACCCATTGTTAAGCCCAGTCGTTTATTAGAGGCTGTTACTCTACTGCTGCCATTCAGCCAAATTGAATGAATATAAAATTGCTAGATTCCCGGTACGGGGAAGTTTTGAAAGGCGAAAAAGAATTTCCAATAGCTGTTAAGTTAAATTAGTATCGGCAGTCGTAGCCAGATAATTAAAGTTCATTAGCTCCATTAAGATGTTAACTCCTCCTTTTTATTTCGCGAACCGGCTCCGACGGACACTTGTTTGATTAATTTGTTTCATGACTTGGTAATTCTAATTTCAATTAAGTATTATTTCGTTTGTAGAATCACAATTTGGTTTCCATTATGGAATCAGGCAGTTCTCTGAAATAAGGTCATCCCACCTAAACCATTTCATGTTAAATGTTGCCAAGACAACCACAAAAGTTTGCACTGGCTTGGCTTGGCTATTTCATTACTTTCTTTAGATCAGAAACAAAACAGCCAAACCATACATATTTACTGATTATGTATAATTTGTTGAAGTAAGAGTCGGTACAGTTAGGTCGTGTAGATTTAGAAGCTTGGCTCTACATAGGATCTAATATCTTTATTACAGTGTAACCCTTATATGTTTTGTAATTTTAATTAGTTTATTATGATATCAAGTCCTAAGAATATGAACTATCTGGTACATCGGAAACTAATTCTATGAGCGTTCAAAAAAAACGACGAAACACTTCGAGAAAAGATAGCAGGCCCTTGCGCTCGTTTGGCAGGGGCACTACCGAGCCATAGATTTAACAATGATTGTTAAATGCTTATCAATGTACTGTAAGTATAATTCTATAGATTCTCTATCACTGATTCTTCCGAAAAGTTTGCAAAAATTGTCCAATTCATAGGTACTTAATAATTCTCCTGAATTTGGGTACCTTTGTATCAATCTATACCACTAAGCAATCATACCTTACATCCTTAACCCTTAGTCGTTATAATAATGTTCACGCACACGTGTCCATTAATCGGCTTTAACGGACCGATCAACTGCGGTCAATCTCGATTACGATTTTGGGCACTGCGCCTCGGACTAATGTTGTACTGAAACTCGCTAATGGTACTGTAAATACACGGTGATAACTGTGTGTACT
Source organism: Leucinodes orbonalis (assembly GCA_019425675.1). Lineage (NCBI taxonomy): Eukaryota > Metazoa > Arthropoda > Insecta > Lepidoptera > Crambidae > Leucinodes > Leucinodes orbonalis. The sequence goes on from PQWD01014872.1 coordinate 5,564, forward strand.
AAGTATTCAGCTATTCTTATGGATCTCGGCTAGATTCGCATCGCTAATTGTTAGATAGCTAAATAATTATTTTTGCACAAAACAAATTTCTTCCAGACAACCAACTTATAATGGAAGAGGACAATTGATAGAAGGGGTATGCATCATATAAACAAGAATAAGAGAAAAACAAATAATCTAAATACATATACTTAAATACATACATATGTAACTATCAACTTATATATATATATATATATATATATATATATATATATATATAATATATATATATATTATATATATATATATATATATATATTATATATATATATATATTATATATATATATTTATATATATATATATATAGATATATATATATATATATTATATCATATAAAAAATGTGTTCTATTTTACTTAGGTTTCGATTATTCATATTCTGTGGATTGACATTAACGGAGATCTCATGGTGAAAATAAGCATTTTATAATGCTTCCATTTTATCCCACACAAGAACATATTTCTGTTTATTCTTTTCATTATTTGTGTTTTCTATAAAGTCAGCGATAAAATTATACGATTGAAAGCGTCTCGAAAAGATACTTAGATAAAATATATTTTTTAATTTAATTTTGAGTATACAACCTGTTACAGGCAATTTTAATGCCTAAAAGGAGACTCCCACGGTAGAAATAAGAATTAATTGTAAACCAATAAATAATTTTTAATTTTAACATATTTAAAATAACAATGCACATTTTTTTTAGTATTTATCATAATGTCATTTATCATCGGATTGATTAACTTGTATCGCATATATCTCTTCTCACAATGTTAACAAATAAAGTGACATAGTAACGGATACAATTGGGTAAGCGTGAATATCAATCGTACTGAAATGAAATTCCAAGTTCGAAGAAAAACTCATTACACAAGTCTTGAAGACGGCGTTACCTAGAACGAATCCCCTTCAATACTAAATCAAATCTGAAAGTTCCTAATAGGTTTCATTAGAATTGTACCTACGGATCGGGGGATGGGAGAAAAAAGCAAACGAGCTGCGAACTTGGGCTTACGCTGCATTATTCACTGGCAGTGCCAGGGAAGCTGATTAATAACTCGCCAACCAAGTTCTCGACGGTTTTTATATGATTTACCGATGTCCTGTTAGTTTCTTGTTTTGCAAAAGTCGCGCACGTTTTTACACGATGGAAACGGTTTCCCATAACTATTGTGAATCTTGCGGATTCATGGTGAAAGTTCATGGTGGCGTACACACAGTTGACGTCATCGTTTCAGTTTTTGTCGCAATTCCACGACAGTCGTTAACCTTGTTTTTAGGACACGGGCACAAGATAGGCTTAGTTTGCGAAATCAATCACCTGGAATCATATTTTTGTACAAAATGAACGTGCATTTAACAACGAACAATTCATAAAGTTAATATCGTAAAATAATAACCCAGTAAGATCGGTATCTTTTTTAGAAAAATCATAATTCACCCCTTCATAAAACAAATTCAAGGATTTTCTACGTGAGTCGGACACTAAACAGACATTTCGTAACATTAGCAGAACTTTTTTCATGCAACACTTTCCTAAATACAGATAGATGGCTTCTTTGCCCGGTAGATTATTCAAATAAAAATAAACAGAATTTCATATCTAAACGTTATATAAGCAAGCGTAAAATCAAGTCAATGAAGAAAAAACGCCTACTCCTTAGGATTACAAGTTTCATCACATAGAATCCCACCCGTACGCAATTCGACATATCAGCGGAAACATTCCTAATCCACGCTAAGTCCCATGAATATAAAGGTTTCAGGTTTCAAATAACGTAAAGGTTCCCAAAATATTTCTTTCCTTGTGTAATATATGAGCCTATTCAGTCGGGTATAAAAGCGAATTAATTTGTGAAACAACTTTAGACTGATCCAGAACAGAAAAAAATCTTTTTAGAATCCTTATTTCCGTTTCTTTGCTCAAAGTTTAGATAAACAATTATACCCGTCTAACGCAAAGACAATTTTCGTCCTCATCTAAACTTCTGTAAATTTGTAATGTATGAATATCTAAATAATTTATCTTTATCTACTAGTACAATAATATCATTACTTTCGTCATCTCCGCATATTCCATCTCCGCATATACGTTTCTTAATGTACGTCGTTGGAGATATTTTTATAGTTTTCCGAAGTAATACCACATCCTTCTTCAATATTTAACAAAGTTATTTACAAGTTATCTAGAATTCTTCTTTCACTTCAGTTAAATGGTTTTCACTAGTTGGTAGACTCGGTACTGAGTCGTCTCGGTCTCGGGTGACAGGCGCAGTGCGACATTGATGTAGAATATTAACTGTCTATCAGTTGATGGACTCCATCAATGCCGCTCTGTCATGGTCAGGCATGTCACTTACCATAAAGTGAGAGTCCTGGGGGGTTACCGCCATCTCTTAAAACAGTGTTACAATAATATTACTTCGCCTTTTCTGGTACAAAAATGCTGACGTATCATTATAACAATACTGTTTTAAGAGATTGCGGTAACCCCCCTGATCGTCATATACACTTTTTAACATAAAAATATGAAATGAACTAATTGGTCATAACAAAAAATACAGCACTTACTCATTTTGCAGAGACAATAATATAGTCTCTAGCCGACCTTAACACGAATAAGGTGACGCCCGTCAGTTATGCAAGGCGTACACCCTGACGCAGGCTGGAACCAGGTCAAGAAGCTCTGGGTCAAGAGCAAAGCACCCGGGACATTAAAACAGTTTGCGGCAACAGCTCGATGCGACAGCGCCATCTGCATTATGCATGTACTCTGCATACGTCATCAAGCATGCAAGAGATATTCTAATAGAGGGAATCTTGGCGACAATGCTCCTATATTGGTAATTTCGAATATGAGTTAACGATACTGTACTAGGTTTATTGAAAAAGTTATTTAAACTCACTGATAAGTTCATAACCATTATAGTTACAATATAAACAAATACATTTAATAAACTTTAACATATACTGACGATTGAATTTTAGATTTTCGGTAGGAACATACCCGTACAACAAGTTCTTATTAAAATCTAATTTGTTTGTCGTATCCGAAATATAATCGGTATCATAATTTACTTGGTGTAGACTCGGTACCAAGTCGTCTAGGTAGGTTCCACCAAGTGCCAGATATCGATTCGTAAAATAGAAGTGTTTTGCACTTCTTTGTTTCAGGATGAGGGCACTGTAGCTAGTAACATTATAAGAGACCTAACATCTGTTGTATGGAGTGTCGGGCGCAGAAGGACGTATGGAGAAAAATAATAAAGGAATATTGTAAATACTTACCACTACGGTCAGTGACCTTTTATACATATAAACGACTGATGGGATTATAGCTTATGGTGATGTAACAATATATACTTTAAGGGCCACTTGCTAACAATCTACTACTTTATATTTTTTTACATAATTGGACACAAACTTTATAGGTACTACAATCGAAGTCAAGTTTTATATATGGTTTATTTCCATTACCGAGTTCTTGAAGGTATTCGAGCTAAGGTAATGCGTTATTTGATAGCATTCCCAAAGTTACCGCTTTATTCGCAATATCGGAAGGAACCAAGATCATCCAATGATAGGATAACTATTGCAAGAATTTCGTAAATTATCAAACTAAGTTTCGCAAGTGAAATCCGACTTAGCTCGCACTTATGAGATTCTATTTATGCCTATTGAACCCCAATTGTAAGGAAAGCAATTCAAAGATCAGCCTTATGGATCCTGAAATACGGTAAATTTAAACATAAGCTTCTAGAGAGAGATAGCTTTCGTATCTTTTGGTCAACCCTAAAACATGCAGGTGGTGTTCCGCTTCATTTCCATCAAATAACGTAAGCCGTAAGCAAAGCCATCGATGAAATAAAACCCGACGTTCCTCAGGGATCTCTCGTCGAATATTAAGGGGCGCCTTTCATCAGTCGATGCCAACAAATTGGGTTCGACTGAATGATTATGAGGTATAAGTGGCGTGAGTTCGGCACAATGCTCGCCTCTCGACGACTTGTGTAATGACCCTGGCTCGTGTATCGTAAATATTGGGTTTTGTATTTTTCTTTTCCACGTACATCGAGGGATAGCCCCTACGTGGACTCGGTGCCCGAGGAAATTGGAGCTCTATTAATTGTCAATGTAAAGGAAAGTAGGTCTGAATAGAAGATGTGTCTACCACGACTACAACTCCTTTTGTGATTCTGTTACACGCACTGATATGACCAGTTGTCATCTCGCTAATTTGTCATTCGATGTAAGTGTGTTTTCAGGTTTCTATTTCTGAAACCTATTTTAGTCGACAATTCGTCGCAAATATAGGCCGGTGTACAGTTTGAATAACTAAAAAAACTAAGCATAGGTTTTTAAATAATCTACCAATCTAGATTAATTGACAACGAACAGCACATTTAAATTAGACATGATATGAAAACTTGACATGACATGAAACACGAGTTTCTTACCGGAGTCTTCTCGGTAGATAACAACCCTCCGAACCGGTGGTAGATTCAACAAAAGTAACTTCTTTTTTGACGACTCAAGAGTGTCATTTAATATAAATAAGGTATTATTGAGTGAGTTTGAGTTGAGCAGCACATGATAATTCTACTCACGATTTACAATGTGAAATTCAGAGGGACAGAGGTCCCTAGAGAGCTAGGATGTTCGATGAAATGAATGCATTATTAAAATATTGAAGAGGAAGATTTACAAAAAAAACCTTTTGTTTTATCTCATTAAGAGGTAAATGCAATAACAAAAGCAGAAAACATCAAAAGCCTTCGTTGAAGAACGACATGGCAATTATTCACTTTAATTATCAATCCGGCTACCTTTACAATTATCACATTGAGTTGAAGTTACCCTTTGATCATTCGAGCAAAAAACAAGATTTTGTCGACGAGGCGAAAATTTCTCATAAAATAAATTCTCAGAAAGGGTTACCTGACTTGAGTGACGACGTCACATCGTTTTATACTACGTCAATAATCTTATTAACAATTTATCGAAGTTTAAATAGCTTTGAATTAAATGAACAAACTGTACAAAAATTTCAGTAAGCGTTAACTTACATCAAATCAAGCAAAGATTTTGAACTTCTCAGGGTTATTATTTGTGTTTTTAATGAATCTGCCATGGTTTGGAAAAAGTAGGATTTCGAGAAGAATTCATCAAGAAACTCGATATTCACTCTTTGCATCTTATTACATATTGTTTACACAGTGTTGTCATTTATCTAAAAGTAACATCTAAATTGTGTATGAAAAATCCATTGCGTTTATTTTATAACAGCTATTCTAAATCGACTATATCTATACGTTAATTCTAATACATATTCTTTTACAAAGGAAGGCATGTTTTTGTGATCATAAAATTCCGTTACGAATTTATTCCATAGCAACATGAGGAATGAACACGCACTCTCTTGTGGTCTGCATACGAAAGGTTTCTTCGCTACTTTTCGGTCTATTTATAACCGATATCTTTTGTGTATGTATATTTTCATAGGGATTCTACCATTTGGCGAGCGTATCTCGGATAGGAGCCAAGCAGCACGTTTCCACTGACTGAATTATCTAAATTTTAATCTAAGTTTGCTTTGGTTACACATAAAGTAACCTTTTTGAAGCGGAGTAAAAGGTTGTCTTATTTGATTCAGTTTAACGCTGGTCCAATTTAAAGTTAATTCAACTTTTGTTAATAATTTGCAACAGTCATGTTTTGTTATTTTAATAGGCTAATATAGCATAGGCTATATTTAGACAAACATAATATTGTATGGCTGTATACTAGCTCTTGAGTTTTGTAATGGCCCAGTAACATGTTATCATGCAGATATGGATAAACAGTGTGTAAATAAGATTCTATAAGATCAAATACATTACATTATCAGCTCATTAACGTCCCCACCGAGGGCACGAGCCTACCCGGTATAGGGTGATTAGGCCTTAGTCGTCCACGCGGGCCCAGTGCGGAATGGACGACTTCACACAACAACTTCGAATCTCTTCGCAGGCGTGCATGAGGTTTCTCACGATGTTTTCCTTCACCGTAAGAGCGTCGGATAACGTACATATATTTTGAAAATTCGAAAATACATTGGTACGTGTCGGGATTTGAACCTCAGCCTCCGGTAGGAAGGCGACAGTCCACACCACTGAGCCACCGACGCTCTAAAATAAACCTAAGATCAAATGATCAAGACAAATTGTCATGCGCAGGTTTATAGTGGAAACCAAAGAAATAATACTAATAGCGACAGACTGATCCTAAATAATTAAGTTACAGTATCACTACTTATATTTATTATTTACAGGTTGCATTTCGGAGAGTGTGCGTTGGAATTGCAGAATTTGATTCCTCAGCACCATTTCTTTATCGGACTACTCACCGTAGGGAGGGGATCATCCCTTTGTTGACGATAGATTCTATTCATACAAAAAAGTTCGGTTCTTCATACATTATAAAGACGTTTATTATGAGACTGCGTCTGCGAATGCGTCTGTTGGTTTCCAATACATAGAATTTAGGAGTTGGCAAAGCAAGAATAAATAGCATTATTTGAGTTTGCGTGTTAAGCTTCATCGTCTCTTTCCATCAGGTGAGAGCAGTCATCATCATCATCATCAGCTCATTAAAACGTCCCCACCGAGGGGCACTGAGCCTACCCGTAGGTGATTAGCCTAGTCGTCCACGCGGGCCCAGTGCGGATGGACGACTTCACACAAACTTCGAATCTCTTCGCAGGCGTGCATGAAGGTTTCCTTCCTCACGATGTTTTCCTTCACCGGAAGAGCGTCGGATAACGTACATATATTTTTCGAAAATTCGAAAATACAAAAGCAAAAAAGAAAGCAGTCAACGCTATTAAATTTTTAATGAAAAAATACTATTAGGATCTAATAGAATAATGAACAGAAATACAAATCTACGATCCAAATTTTTGTACTCTTCCCAGATACTTAACAGCATTCTTCTTATTTATTTATTTAAAAAGGTACACCAACAGTATAAATACACAACATTGGACAACATTTAGTTAAAGGTTAAGGTCTGGTACATATACCCTTTACAGGCGTACACAACGTTGATAAACATTAGAATAACAACACATGAGATAAAAAAACTAAAAATGAAAATAACAATACTAATTAGAAACACTAACAATACTGGGATCACTTACCAACCTCGAGCAAGGCATTTAGTAATTTACTCGAGGGTGACAGAATGGTCCATATAACTTTGAACCTAAACACCGACAGAAAAATATTATTTGAAGTAACCAATATCATCAACCTCTCCGTTTAACCACACATCTATATATAAAAATATTTGTACACGCCATTAGTATATAAACGCCGCAGACATTGCGATGTCAATTCATTCGTGGAAAGTAATAATATGATCAAATACAGATTGTTTATCCTTTATATTGACTTAATGGATTTTATTTATTTGGCAAATGCGAGGCTATATATTAGTTCTTCATCTCAATCACCATCGTCTGATTAAACGTCCCACCGAGTGACACGAGCCTACTCGTATAGGGTGTAGACCTAAGTCTTCACGCGGGTTAGTATGGATGGCCAACTTCAAGAACAACCTCTGAATCTCTTCGCAAGCTCTCTCGGTGTAACGGGTGCAGTTACGCGGCACTGACAGAATAATAACTATCTATCAGTTTTGTCTTCGTCAATGCGCTGTGTCATGGTCAGGCTAATCACTTACCATGAAGTGAGCGTCCTGACCGTCCTGTTCACTCATAGTATAAAAAACAAACTAATATTTTCAACAGATTCATCAATATTAGTTGACATTTCTTATTGTAATTTTTTTTTTACCTTTGTATAAGTTTGACATTTAAGTAATTGTTTGACTATAAATTCAGCAGTGGTACATACCTGTAATACAATAAATCCCAACACAATTAATTTTATGTATTAAAAATTGTAATTAAATATTTTTTTAAACGATTTGTACGCCTGTTAATGGCAAGACATGGTGTTACATCCTCTAATATGACACTTACCAATCTGTAAATCATTTTTACTTACCTGTGTCTTACAAATAAACGCATTATTATAATAAACTAGACTCTAACTTCGATTATCTCGTATTTTTTATATTAAATGGTGCAGAAAATAATAGTTAATGGCAATTAGCAACAATTAAAAAAAACTTTTTCCAACCAGTGTCTGCACTTTCTATTAAGTACAGAATGGTTAAACCTTTAACTGCTATTATAATTATTATTTTTACCGAACATAGTTACTTTTAATACCCCTTTTATAGATATGTTGAAATCAGTTAAAATGTTTTTTTTAAGGACTGACATGCACTCTCTTTTCATTATTTTCATTTCTGCCTTACTCCGACAGTACTTGGAATCTTATTTTAATTTCCAGTAAGACCATTTTCGTAAACTCCGATCAAAATCATCCTAAGAATCCGATAGGTATTTTAATATTCCGCAGACAGCCATTAAAATGTGGTGCTCAAAAGAAATCACAGATAACCTATCTCCCAATCCGGCTCAAGTAGAAATTTTAAAATACCACCCTATCTTCGCAGCCAATCGCCGGTTCAAAGATAAGGCGATGCTCTTTCACTCATTTCATTTGACTTTGATATTCTGGAGACGTTTTAATGATCGCTTTTGACGTTTCGCCCAGCAGTTCAAAAACTCAATGGCTCGGTGGTAATGGTAGGGTTGACTGGACATGGTTTCCGACCGTTAATTGATAATATTTCAAGTAATGGCCTGTTACGCAGTTGCTATTAGAGGCAATCGGCGGAGACACTTCAAAGGCTAAGTTAATTACCAAGTAACACCTTGATATTTAGATTTGGTCAATGCGATGTGACCGGTTTTTGATATGGAGATGAATTTTAATGGAGCATTTGAGGAGAGGTGCAATGTGAAATAGTATTATTTCCAAAACAAAATGATCAGTCATCCACCTTAAAATGTTAACCCAAAATTCATCATCATCAGCTCGTCAACGTCCCCACCGAGGGGCACGAGCCTACCCGCATAGGTGTATAGGCCTTAGTCGTCCACGCGTGCCCAGTGCGGAGTGATGACTTAACGCATAACTTTGAATCTATTCGCAGGGGTGCGCAGTTTCCTTATCGGATAACGTACATATATTTTCGAAATTTCGAAAAACAACATTGGTACGTGGCGGATTTGAACCTCAGCCCTCCCGGACGAGGCATCAGTCCAGACCATTGAGCATCCGACCCCAAAATTAGTTTTATTAATGGTACCAATTTTGCATATTTTTAGATCAACATTTTCTGAGGTTTTATCGGTAACTGTACGTGTCACCATAAAAGCTTTTAAAATAAATATTGCAAAAAAAAGCAATTTTACTATACTAAATTGAATTTATCCGACGTTTGGAAGTACCTATGCTCCAATGAATCAATGAAAATAAGTTTCGGACTCTTATGAAAACTCATTTGCTAGCCCTTTTCCAGTTCAATGGCGCGAGATCACACCGCGCATTACACGCCTTATCTTGATGAAATCAAAAATGCAATCAGATATTGTCCGCACCAAAATAAGTGGGCACATTTCAAACTAAATCCTTATCCAAATATTAGTTCTGCGTAATAGAAAATCTGAAATTACAGCCTCTGTTGACGGTTCCAAATGGGTAAGAGTCAAACAAACATTGGGGCGTGTTTAAACATTTTCCACGGCAACAGGGCCTTGACAAATCTCGGGTATCCCCCCCGCCCTCCTTCCTCTCCCCAATCTTGTTACCAGGAAATAATGCCCCCGAAGGGATTAATTCCCCCGTGAATTATACTCGGGCTTTTTCTAAAGTGATCGTCCGAGCAAATGTTGCGTATGCATTGGATTCGTCCGGTGGGAGACGCCACTGAGACGGGCAACATGGCAGCGCATGGTTGCTTGTCACTTTGACAGCAAACGTCTCCGTTGTCAAAGTGACAAGCATCAAATTTGTTAATGACTTGGAACGATCCGTCAATTATGAATAAAAATGGAGGAGTAGGACAAGATGAGCAGCGATTAGAGTAAAATGAAAAGAATTTAGAATTATGAATTTAGAATTATAATTCTCAAATATAAGAAATGTACTTATGCACACATTGATATCAGAATACGAGATATATATATCTAGAGCCTCTGCAGAATATACAATAACCAACAAGCTCTAAAAACCACTTGACCAAATTACAGCATCACACAAATGTCTTTTAAATATACGAGAAAGTTAATTGTTACAAATTATACTAGGATGAAAGAATTTAAAAGACAAACAATTAGTAAAAATTAAAATAGGTATTTAAGAAATGTTAATTATGTTTTAATATTTAAAAAAAAAAATTGACCTGAGCAACTTTACGCCGCTTTATTATTTTCTGGTTAACAACCCTACCCTGGACGTATAAAAAGAATTCGGACGGACTGTGATTAATAGGTACTTATGATGTATCCCCAAAGTGACTTGTACTGTTATGATGTATGTTTGAAAAATATTTTTGTATCTAATTGTTTTAACTAAAACTATGTAATTTCTAGATTGTGTTCCTTTGTTCACTGCGGTTTTACAACACTTGCCATACTTTATTTTAGACTTTTGATGTTAGCGAATCCGTACGTATTTTTTAACGGCGATGGTTCCACCTTAACAGCTTTCGATTTTTATCCTTTGACGTAATGACGACCCATAATCATGTTGTTACCCATAGTAATTGTTCAAATCACACGCCACGACTCCCCTTTCGTACAAGGAAAATGTACGTGCCTACTTCAAGAAACACCCTTACAATAAAAGGACTCTTACCTTACTCAGTCAACTCTAGTGACTGCTGTTAAGCTGTTAGAAATGACGTTTCTTTGACTTTGTTTGTGCAAAAATCTATGGCGAAACTTTTCTGATCGACCATGTATAAGTCATTTTGTATGCGATAGGTATCCACATAGCAAGATCATCATCAAATGACGATGACAATGAGTCCACTATCATCTATTTCTCAATTTAATACCACATTTATTAATTAGTGGGTCCATCATGTTAATTCATGGTTTTCTTTTTGGTCTTTTTTATTATTTTTATTTGGATAGTTTACAAGACGTACACTAACTACATGATAATAACTAATATATTCATAAATTATTACTGTTGATTTATTATTATTATATTTATTAGGTAACTATTAACTATTGGTATGAATTGCGACTTATGAAATTGTTTATTTACCATGTAAGTGATTATTGTAATTTAGCAAATAAGTCGCCTGAAAAACAGGTTTACCTAGTTCAGGCAAATGTGAATTATGTCGACCTATTTTAAATTTGAGCATGTCATGTACATTTATTGGTTTTAAATGAAATAAATAATATTTTGATTTTGATTTGATTTATTTATTTTGGACAGTTTACAAGACTTCCACTTACTGTTGGGTTTTTTCATTAATTATTACTGTTGAATTTGCCAACTGGCAAATCCTCTTATACCTCGATACTATTTCAAAATACTTATAGCTTAGACAATTGTATTATGATTTTATCTGTATACCGACACATTGTATTAATTGATTGTGGAATATAGTAAAATACAAAGAGCAAAAAAAATGATTGATGATCACAATAACATTAAATTATATATCTTAGTGGCAGGGGGCTGGTCTCGTAAGTCGCAGACCCGATGGCCTTTGGAGCAGAGTTCTGGTTGGAGACCGCATCTTAGAAAGCGTAGCGTAGGACGCCTTCGACCCAATGACCGACGACTTGCGAAAGGTCGCAGGTGAGGCTGGATGAGAAAAGCAGAGCACTGAGATATCTGGCGCGAAATCGGGGAGACCTATGTCCAGCAGTGGACTGCGATAGGTTGAACAGGATGATATCTAGCAATTTTTTTTAAAAATAACATTTGAACGTAAAAACCCTGAACATAGTTCACATTATGTTTCGCAGAATACGATATAATATGCAAGACTCTCTCGAAGCCGTGTAACCGTTTTTTCCGCAAACATTTATTTGTTGATTCAAAATCTTCCATACACAATACACAGAACTCTGTTGAGTGCTCTTTCTATAACTCGTCATAAAAAACTGTACTTTCAGAGAAAGCAATAGGTACGTACGTCAAAACAATTTGGTAACGAATATAGAAATTGTTGCGACGGCATTAAGTGAGCTACGGAGTAAATATTCGAATAGAATATGAATTAGTAAATGGAGCTGAGGTTTGTTAATAATTATTTTACGTCTGCGTTAGTATATTTTATCGTTGGGTTATGATCCTCAGAAAAAAAAATCAGTAAAAATCATTCATCATCATCATCAGCTCATTAAACGTCCCCACCGAGGGCACGAGCCTACCCGTATAGGGTGATTAGGCCTTAGTCGTCCACGCGGGCCCAGTGCGGATTGGACGACTTCACACACAACCTTCGAATCTCTTCGCAGGCGTGCATGAAGGTTTCCTCACGATGTTTTCCTTCACCGTAAGAGCGTCGGATAACGTACATATATTTTTCGAAATTCGAAAATACATTGGTACGTGTCGGATTTGAACCTCACCTCCCGGTAGGAAGGCGACAGTCCGCACCACTGAGCCACCGACGCTCTAAAAAAATCATTACTGCCGGTTAATTACTTGGTATTGTAGCTTTCCAAAAACGAGACTGAAACTGTTACGCACCATTGTGCTGTACATTTACTGATCTGTCCCTAATCACATACTCTACGTCGTCGTGTGAACAATCTTAAGGATTGAAAGCCCCGAAGGCCCGCCGTGTCTTAGGGCTTACTTCACTATGGTTAAGTGTTTTGTCATAATCTTCGTGCTTAAGTGTAGGTACTGAAACTGCCGTTTAGTCGCAAACACCTTACTTATCAAAGGAAACGGAAGAAGGATATCTGCTGGAAACTGATGTCAAAACAACTACTCACTTTTTTATTAATGAACTATATTAATCATTAGCCGTTGTCTCATCTGATGTTAACCAACGAGGTGGTCGAAGTAGGATCATGCCTATATAGGATCAGCAAGTTTACTCTTGAAGATGCCTAGAGCCGAGTGATAGGAAACGAGTTGAACTCCTTATAAATAAATATAACTGACATTCACACAGCGCCATCGAGCCCCAAACTAAGCATTACCCTTTTTGTAAATACATACATATTCTAGATAGAAAACACCCAGACAAAAAACAGGCCTGATTATGCTCACAAATGTGTGTACTTCCCGGGAATCATACACGATACCCTTTGCCAGATGGGTCGTCGAAAGTCGGTAGGTCGTCCTTAGGTGAACGTGTGTATTATGAGCGTCGATAGTAATTACTCGCCTAGTGTCATCTGTACTATTACCCTAGTACCATTGATCGTACAAATGATACATCATCATCATCATCAGCCCATTAAACGTTCCCACCAAGGAGCACGAGCATACCGTAAAGGATGAATAGACCTTAGTCATCCACGGAGGCCTAGTACGAATTGGCCGACTTCACCCACAACCTTTGAATATCTTCGCAGGCATGCGCAGGTTTCCTCACGATATTTTCCTTCACCGTAAGAGCGTCGGAACGTACATATAATTTCGAAAATTCGAAAACACATGTGGCGGGATTTGAATTGAATTTGCCCGCGCCCTCTAGAAGGCAGCAGTCAGCACTATTGAGCCACTGAACAATGACAATATTGTATCATTTGTTGTGATTTCTCGATTGTTCCAGGGACGGCGGTCACAGCAAGGAGGAGCGCTCTTGGCGTTGGTGGCACGACTCGGGCTTGCGAGCGCTGAACCGGCGCAGGCGTGACGTGCGCGAGACCACGAAGTACATAGAGACCGCGCTGGTGATCGACAAGGCGATGTTCGACAGACGCAACGGCAGCACCCGCTCGGAGGTGGTGCACGACGCGATACAAGTCGCCAATATCGCCGATCTGGTAAGTTTTTTGGCACACACACACAAACACACTCATATACATACGCCCATATATACACACACACACACCTACAACACATACCTATTTTAAAAAATGTACAAATACGAATGTTATTTATAGTAAAAGCAAAAAAAAATACAACTTTTAGCTATGCAAGAGCGTAGTCTCCTGACACAGGCATTTTCTGCTTAAAAGGCGACTAGGACAAATTTTCTGGAAATAGTTTTTTTATAAAGAAAAGATATTTATATATACGATAAAACGCTTTTCAAAGACAAAGTCAAAATACATTTTCAAAATCAAAAGTAATTTATTCAGTTTAGGCTCGGGTCTTATGAATGTTAAATGAGGCTACCACCGGTTTGGAATACACCTCAAACTGAGAAGAATCCGGCAAGGAACTCAGGCATTTTTTCAAATTATGCATATAATACATTAATTTAATAAATTTCAAACAATTTTCACGTGAACATAATAATAAAATTAAAATTAATTAATTCAATTCAGGCTTCCAAAAAGCACTTAAGAACGTCAAAAATAAAAAAATGCATAATAATAATAATATGTGGTGTACATATTATTATTAGTTTCATTATTTGACTAAAAAATGAATTTTAAGAATTGAAAAACAAGCGGTTGTAAGAAAGAACGAAATTTTACCTTACACAAAACTGGTGTGATAAATATTTGCGTTCTATTTCTTCTACTAAGTAAGGTAACTAGAGGTACAGAATTCCCCCTTCCCCTACTTTTTCTACCCTGCACTAGAAAATTACTATAGAATTTCATTACATAGACCAAGGAAGAAGTTGTGTTCATTGCTTATCATAACTAATGCAAAAGGCCTTATAACACTACATTAAATTGTTATTAGATTTGTGAAACGGTAGACACGAAATGCGTAAAGGCAATCGCAAATCCCCTACATACCAAACCACTCTACGGCTCCGCGAATCAGATATACAGCAGCGTTCACTTTGTTAAGCAAACAAAACAGGCAGGCAGCAAAAGCACCTCTGCACTAACACTTGAAACGTATAAATCGTAAATAAAACCTAGCGGCGTCAATTCTACAAAATTTACCATGCATTATGAGTTTATGACACTTTTCAATCCAACTGCAAATTTGGTATTTCGGTACAATTTTTATGATGATGGTTTAAAATGTTAATTAAATAGTATATTCAATTGTCTTATAGTGTTTCCAATTAAAATCGTACCAGAACGAATGAGTGCAAAGTTTTACTATTGACAATTAAAATCCTATAAGCGCATTTTAAATTTAGCGGAATTGGAGCCCAAGACAAAATGCACACAATCATTATGCGATAAAATTGCGAGCGCCCTCGTGTCGCGAGCGGTATTGTTGTCATAAACATTTACTCTAGATGCGCCGTTATAGTCGAGGCTTAGCAGGCCACAAACGGGAAGCGGGCCCAAGTACACACTTACGATCTTACGCCCCCCCGCCATAAAGGTTGTAATTGAACGGCCACGAGGTAGCACTGACCGCTACGGCATGAGACGATAAAAACTGGGGATTACACTGGGCACAGCTGTAATAATACTAGGGCTGACACTTTGAGGTCGCCTCGGAAATAGAACAAACAAAAGTGACACTGAAACATTTGTCCGATACTCCCAACAGTATATATAGTAATGTCGCCGGTTTGTAGTTGCATTTTGTGTTGGTAGTCTCACTAATTTGGAGCAGTTAAAGTTTGGCATAGAACCAAAAAGTTTTCGTGAATATCACAGCACACCGTCGAGTCACAAATTGTTGTTCATGGACGCCATACATCTTATTTGTTTATCTCACTTCTCGCTCTTCTTTTTATTATACTTAACGGTTTTTAATTCTACGTGGGTACAAATTTAAAACCGTTGTATTTGCATTCAGCAGTTAGCTAACCTTACTTAACCAGTGATTCTGGAACGATAAAAATAAATTGCATCAATTCAGTAGAATAACATTTCAGTACAGCATTTTCAATACTTTCCTCCGACAAAGACAAAATAACCGTAAAAACGTATTTTGACACAAATCACATCAAATAAGTTATCTTACGAGTATTACACGATGACTAAAACTGTATTTAGTGTTAATTATTAAATATTTGAAAATAGCTACATATCGCAATAAAAGTCACCACGCAAACGAAGAATTGAACATTTGTCGATCATGATTAAAAATATAAAAAAAGATAAAAAACATTTATTTTCAGATTAAAAATTTATCCATTGGTGTAGTAGTATTAGTAGGAACATAATTATAATAATAATGTTAATGTAAATACAAAACACACACAACAAAATAACAACATTTAACCTTTGCATCTGCCGATCACATACGTCACTCAGTGTCAGCAAACGCACCAAATGTTTTAATAAAGGAGAGTCGTAGTCTCCGCTATACTCTTTAGGATATTGTTGGGGAGCCGCAGTCGATCGAACAACGATCATCTTTATTCTTAGAAATGCAAAGAAACTGACAGTTCTTGTTATTAATTTCCTAATTACGCTCAAAATATGATTGTCAGCCCTTGATTTATTAATACTCGACTCGCATGCGAGGCATCTATTGTGAACACGGTCCCGTAGTACATAGTTTTTCATACTCTGGAATTTATGGTGAAATTCCATACGAGCCCTTTGAGTTATTCAAATATTATGAGAGCGAATAATGTTGCAGGGACAGCCCGTACGGGTATCCGGCAGGAGGATGGATTGAAATATTTAAATTGGAATTTGTGTTGGCATTGGAATACGGCACGCTGATTATGTGAGGATTCGACAACCGTTTGGTGTAGTGGTCGAAGGACCTTTCGCCAAATTGATGGGAATACGTGTAAGATCAAACAAGCATAGAAATACCATAATAAGGGCGGACATTCTCGAAGTTCATCACATTTCCCGAGATGTAAAATAATGTTTGAACTTTGACCTATGTGAAACAAGGAATGTGAACTTTTACTCAGTATCTGTAAAAGCAGTATGTAATTTGGAATTTGAAGAAACTTCAGAAGAATTCAATAAATGTTGGTTTGTTTTAAAATAAAAACGTTATCGACTCGCAACGGAAGGGGATACAGAGAGAGGAACGTGAACTTTGGGCGACAAGTATTCTAACTCACTACGAATCAATGAGCCAATGAGGCCTTGATTCTAGGTGGTAGACTCCGTACTAAGTCGTCTAGGTAGGCACCACCGCAGTGCCAGATATCGTCTCGTGAAATAGGAGTGTTTTGCACTTCTGTGTTTCGAGATGAGGGTACTGTAGCTAATAAAATAACCGGGTATAAAAGACCTGACATCAGTCGCTCGGGTGACGGGCGCAGAACGGTGTTGACGGATAATATACAATGCATCTGTCATTGTCCTGACGCAACACTTACCACCAGGTGAGCGCACTAACCGTCCCGTTCACTTATGACATTAAAAAGTTACTCCGTTCGAGCACATTTATGTCTTTTCAACTCTTAAATTTAACAAACTTGTTGGTTAACTAGTTAAAGAACATCCATAGTAATGACAATGCCTTCAGTTCCATCATAACATTCATGGGATGAAGCACAAAGATCGTCACGGCAACTTTCAGCATTCCGATTTCGGATCCACTTGAAAACACTCCGCGCGTATAACTACACGGTGTTGGCAAAGTTTTAACACCGATCACACATGTACCGAAGTTGGGACATTTTGAAAGAGGGGCGGATCCGTCTGTTATCTCAGAAAGTTGGGTGAATTTCTTCGCCGAGTTCTCCGTGTGAGTTTGCGTGCCCGTTGATAAAGCACCTGAACGGAGTTTTGTATTGACTGATCGCTTTACGAGCCGTTTCCAGTTGGGAACGAAGCAAACGCTAGTTTCCTTTTAAGAAATAGTGAAATCTTCTTCGTCTATAAATGCAATTCGTATTGTCTCTTCATCAGACAATTTTACAAGCTACAGTGTCTTTATACCAAAACTCAAGAGTTTAAAGCACTCTTATTTTATGGAATAATGGAGACCTCAGATATTCAGAACACTCCTACTTTATAAGGAACAGTATGTGGCACTGCGATGATACCTACCTAGACGAATCATCGAGTCTAGCCTAGTCATCAGCATCATCAGCCTATTCAAAAATATGGACTAAAATAAATGACACAAACCGCACAACATTTACCACCTAGTATCATCATCAGCTCATTAAAATTCCCCACCGAGGGGCACGAGCATACCCGTATAGGGTGATTAGGCCTTAGTCGTCCACGCGGGCCTAGTGCGGATTGGACGACTTTACACACAACCTTCGAATCTCTTCGCAGGCGTGCATGAAGTTTTCCTCACGATGTTTTTCTTCACCGTAAGAGCGTCGGATAACGTACATCTATTTTCGAAAATTCGAAAATACATTGGTACGTGTCGGGATTTGAACCTCAGCCCTCCCGGTAGGAAGGCGACAGTCCACACCACTGAGCCACCGACGCTCTACCACCTACTATACCACCACCACCACCTAGTATATTAAAAGAGAACGTCGGTGACTCATTGATGTGGACAATTACCTTCCTATTTGTAGGGTGCAGGTTCAAATCCTGCCACGTACCAATGTATTTTAGAATTTTCGGATTCATGTACGTTTATTCGACGCTCAAACGATGAAGGAAAACAAACAAAAGTTGTATCTGAAGTCGGCCAATCCGCAATTAGCCCGCGTGGACGAATATGCCTATACACCGTTTTCGGGTAGGCTCAGTGAGAACATAATTATGATGATGATGATGATATTAATATTGTTGATTGCTCCTCTGTCCACAGTACTTCAGGACCTTGAACACCAGGGTATCTCTGGTGTACATCGAGTCCTGGCAGAGCGCAGACCAGGCGGACATCGATCGTAAGCAGGACATCACGAGGGCGATCCTCAAGTTCAGCGATTACACAGCAAGGAAGCTATTCAAGATAGATAAAGACACCACTCAGCTGCTCACGTGAGTATTTATTAATATATTAATTTGACGACCCATTTGGTGTAGCGGCTGAGACGTTGGCTGCCACACTGAGGGTTCCGGGTTCGATCCCCGTGCAATACAAATATTTGTGTGCATGAACATATCTGTAATCTATGTAATATGTATGTATTTACAAAAAAAATATAAGGATGCTTATCCATTGTATAGTACCCATAATACAGGCTTCACGCTTAACTTGGGGCTAGATGGCGCTGTGTGAATGTCAGTTAATATTTATTTATTATTATAGCCATATTATTGGAAGTCCAAATTCACCAAAACATGACCTTTATAGCTTATATGGGTAATCATTTGTTAGTTAATGATAGAAGGTTTGTAAATTAAATGAGTCTAAGGCTCTTATTCTAAAACGAGACTCAGCGTTGATTTCACTTAAGTAGGGTCAGAAAGGGATATCGCTCTATACGATAAATAGCACTATCACTTTCTAACTGAATTTAAGTAAAGATCAACGTTGAGTCTCGTTTTAGAATACGGGCCTAAATCGGTTTATTTGACATAAAACTGACAAATAATAATAAATATCCACTGACATTCACACAGCGCCATCTAGCCCCAAGTTAAGCGTGAAGCCTGTATCAAGGGTACTAAACAACGGATAAATATACACTAAATGGGTCGCCGAAAAACAAAGGGATCACCTTTATATACCTATGTTTAATTAATACAAATACACAATAGAACCAAATAATACAACAGCACAATGGAACAATTCGGATTTAGTACAGGGTCCAGCAAAGAGACGCAATGACACGCGCAATTGCAACGTATTTAGTAATTAGAAGCGACCGCAGCAACCCTCGGCACTTAGGGGTTACGGCTGTGACGAAATCATGTTACCAATTTAACGCCAAGATAGCACGGGGTGTGATATAAAATGTAACAAGTGGAATAAAATTGTCTTGACGCTTCACGTCGCGTTGACGGGTTAAGTTTCAAACTTCATACTTAATACAATGGGGTTCAAAGATAAATCTGAATAAATTAGTGTTGCCGCTCGATAGTATCGATAATAAATAAATATCCACTGACATTCACACAGCGCCATCTAGTCCCAAGTTAAGCGTGAAGCCTGTATTATGGGTACTAAACAACGGATAAACATACTTATTTTTATATTTTTTGGAAATACATACATATTATACATAGATTATAGGCAAAAACAATAGAATCGATATGGGCTATTAATGCTATCGTTAACTACCTAAGCATTTATGCTTAAATTTTTATGTTAAATACTATTAGCATAAAAATACCATCGAAGCTTAACCTATTAACCGCCAGGATTCCAGACACAAAAGAACATCTATTGTGTTTTTTGAATATACGTAACTACGGTGGTTAAAGGGTTAATCATCTATATATGTCAATAAATTTGGAGTGTATGTTTGTTATATTGAAAAACCATTTTTGAATCTCTGAAAGCTGGTAGCTGATGTAAGCTGCGCGCTTTAACGTGTCTTAACGAAGAGATTTTCGGTTAGGGTTTTACTGAGGGAGAATATCTCATACCGCGGGTTACACCGCGGTGCACAGATAGTATCTAATGTACTCGTAATGATTTTTAAGGTCAACTATCGATTATTCCGAATTCGGCAACCCTGCTTTTTTTGTCATAGACCAATAGTAAATCAGTTTGGTAAGCTGACGAACAATGGGTCAAAATGTCTCAATTTTCACTTCCTCTAACCCACAATTGTAGTATATAGAAATAATCAGTTTTGTGATAATTGTACGGTTTATTAACTTAGTTTTCACAAAAAGACAAATCATATGGAAAGTTAATCAGTAGTTATAATATATTTAGCGGTACATAAACATTATATAAGGTATTCTTCAAGTAACGGACTTGACTTTTATTTTATACACCAGAACTACTGAGCTAAGATACGTTAGCAACGTATCTTAGCTATGAGATTTCAACTAAACTATTCATATATCGCCCTCAACTAGCTAAAATTATTTCGATTTGTAGCACGAAAGCGAATTCTACTATTTTCACTCACTGAATAGAAAAATAAAGGACATAATTACTTAACACATTAAGACATAATTACCTAACCTAGCCAACTGCACAGACCAAATCAGTGCATGCGGGTGCAAAACAAAGTAAAAGCTGGTAGTCTAATTAAGTAACTGCTATTTCTATTCTATTCAGTTTAAAAGAGATCAGATAGAGATCAGTAAATGCTATATATCTTTTGGAATGGACAAATTTGACTTTACTGGAATATTTTATAGTTTTTGTAAAATGATAATGAAGAGTATGTATGATAAGAGCCAGAAGGAAAGGTAGGCTTTAGAATAGATAAAAATTAATTGAGATCAAGTTTTGTATATAAATAAGATGAATGATGAATGGCATGCATGAAATTAATCACTATCCAAATAAAAACGTTATTCATCACAAGTGTTTAACTGCCCTTTACATCATTCGATTTAAATGAATCATGTGAGGTGATATCACAATTTTAAATCGCCCATATATACGAATAGCGGGTTAAAGTAAGCGTTAGCCCTAAGTAACTATTCCACGCGGACGAAGTCGCGCGCAACAGCAATAATGCCAAAATAATAAATGGAAGCTTCTAGCTGAAACGTGTTATGCAATGCAGACTTATGAAAACTGGTATAAAAGACTTATGCGAAAATAGTACTTAATTGTATATATAGTTCTGAGAATCACTCAAGGGTCTCACATGTTGATTTTTTATTTATTATGGAGATAAATAGAGATACATGTAAAATACCTACAGTACAAGTACCAGATCAAACATCCCTAAATTTAGACTCAGAGTGCAGTTGATATCTTCGAAATCCAGGCTATACTAATAACCCTTTAATATATGGAGTATGATGTCAAAGCTCAAACAGATTAGGGATTGAGAACTGAAGCTGCGAAGTATACACAGCCAGTACGTCTCCGATATTGACTAGTGAACGTGGCAATGTTTAATTCAAACCCGGTAAGCTGTCAGAACAACGACAACGGAACGTAAACAAAATGGCAGCTACTAATATCGTGTCCGTATTTGCTTATTTACTTTATCAGCTAAGGAATTTAATCGAGCACTTTTTGATATTATAAAGTGATCGGAACGGAAAGTTTGCTTACTTGATGGTAAGTGACACACCTTACCAGGCAGAGCAGTATTGAAGAATCAATACCGCCCTGCGCCCTTCACCCGAGATGACGGATGTTAGGTCTCATATACCCGGTAATTTTAATAGGTAAGTGCCTCATCCCGAAACACAATAGATTATGACTAAACAAATACCTGTTAAAAAATCCGTATAACAAATCCCGTGCTTTGGATGCATCTAACATCAAACCTTTAACGGAACATTGTTTGAAGCGATTTCGTAGTTTTATACGAGAACGTTCACAACATTTCCATTCGAGCAAACTTAAAAAGAAAATGAAATAGGGACGCGGGCGCTTAAAGAGAATTCTGTAGTGGTTTTTACTTTCTCGCCAGCTATATTTTAAATTAGAATATTCCTTAAGGAATTAATGAGGATTCGCGAAATTCCCACTTCAAAGATATTTCGTCCACCGAACGTTATGAACTGTATTTTAATTAAGATATGGTAGAATCGCTTGCATTTGTAAAACATAAATAGTTTTGCAGCGTTGCCGGGCGCTTGAAAAATCTGCTTACAGCGCTGATCGCTTTGGAGCGTCCCGCTGTATAGACGCTAAGCAGCTCGAAAATTAATCCCGAAAGCGAAACGAGTCGTATTAATTCGAGCGATAAATGTATCTGCTTACCAGATGAAAAGCGCTCGACGCTCCCGAATCTGCTCATTTAGCTTAGCTGCTTTGCACTATGCCATTGAAGTTTTAAGGTGCAGTTTACAGCGTTTTATGGACGATTTAACACGGCACGCCGCTATATATCGTGCTAATTTCAACAAATCAGGCCGTGATGCGATCTCGGTAAATGCCAGACAGATGGAAATCCTGTCATAATTCAGAATGTCGACAGTAGATGGACATGTCGATATCGAGTTAATGTCGCCGTGAGCGAGTGCTCTTGGAGGCAGACATAATTTACGTCTCACTTCGTCTAATCGTTTAATGAGATTTATTGGTTTGGTCTCAGAAAATCGAGTTTACACAATTTTGTCGTGTCAAATCGCTGCGGAGGGAGATGGGTTATATTGATTAGTATAGATTTAAAATTGAGATGTCTCTCCGTGAATTAGGTCGATCGAACAGAATGTAACGCATTGAATATAATGTTGAGATAAATTTAGGATCATCGACTGTTTGCATAAAGCTCATTTGATTAACATGTGCACCAACAATATTGCTAGTAACTCTTTGTTTATAAAATTCTTCTGCTAATGAAATTGAAATAAACGTGTTCAAAGACTATAAAAAGTTCGGTCGTTGCCTTATATTCAAGGTATACTAACCATAGAAAACTAGGTTAAATGTTGATGTGATTTTAAGACTATTTTTTTTATCAATACAAATGGCTGATGTATCTGACATATCATTAGCTTAAGTAAAATATTATTGCTGGCAGAACCCAAGTACTTACGAGTATATGGAACCGTGCAACCTTGAACGGTTGTTTTTCTTCAGAGCGGTCCTCAGCAATCCGGCGTTCCCGTCTCTTAGAACTTGTACAAAATCAACCTTTAATTTAACCTTTTGGCAATCAAATTAAATAGTCCTCGGTCCGACCCTTTCCGACGCTCCTGTAAATACGCTGAATTTTATCTAATTCCCCACCTTCCACTTATGTAATGAGGTGTGCCAGGGAATATTCCGGAGCAACGGTTAAATGATAGATAAATATTTAATAAACGAACCTATGTTCAGGGAGGGACGGTGCTCTTTTCAGTTATGTTCTAATTGGGTTGTGGAAACATCTAATCGTGTTTACGTTTAGCGGGAGTGCCAGCGGGTGGAGTGCGGGGGCCGAGCTTTTCAATCAGATAATATTATGTAGGGCACGCTTTGAAAATGCGAGCGCAATTCTCGGTATAGGTACTACGACAGTCATGCGTTTAAATCCAGGCAGTTTCAAAGCGTAAACGTGAAAGCGAATGCTGCAAGTGTTAATACGGATTTGGTTCCAAACATAGGTGGTATTTCCAATTCTACATTAGTGGAGATTGCGTCTTGCTCAGCGTTATCATCGTACGTCTCATTGAAGTAACAGAATACCTTGATATGTGACGTGAAATGAGTAAGATTCCGGTTCAAATCACCATGCAGCATAACATTTGTGTGCGTACATGTTTATATCGGTCTAGGTATTATGAATAAAATAATGAACTCATAAAAACAGTTCATAAATAAATCAAAAATTATAAAAGTAAGAATTTCATTATTCCAGCTATTTGCTTTAATTGCCTATTTACATTTACCTACATAACCAATGTATGCCTGTGTTGCCAGCCTTTTAATTTGGAATATGCTGGTTTTGTTAGGCTTCGAAAAACGGAGTAGAAGACAAATAATAATATGGTTATATTACTTTAATATAGATTAATATTCTATGTACTAATAGCACCTCGAGTGACGTCGCGGAGATTTTTTAAAATCTAGATTCCTACTTCCTAAAAAGCATGAAGTAATATCAAAATACCATTTTACTGGATGATAGCTTTAAAGTATTAAAACTGCAATATTTGTATGGTGTAAATATTTTAATTCATTTACTCTTACTACGGTAGTCGTATTTAACAACGGGAATCTGGCGTTTGAGCGATGTCAGGGTCTTAAGGGACTTTAAATAAAATAGTGGGATCGAATTAGGTAGGGGTTAGTTTACGAGCCTAAGGGAAGATATAAACACAATGAACACTTGGATTCCATTTTAATACCTGTTAATCCTTACGAAAATCGAACTAAGAATAATGCTAGTATTTGTTAAAGCTTTTTAGATAACAAGACAGACATAGATAACAACATTTTTCGGAACATGTGTTTGTACTGTATGTATTTACAAAAATAAATATATAAGTATGTTTATCCGTTGTTTAGTACAGATTACAGGCTAATGCTTAGTTCGGGGCTAGATGGCGTTATGTAAATGTCAGTGGATATTAATTTAGAGTAATTTCAAATTGGGGTAATTTTACTAGCTAGAGTGTCCTCATCCAAAAACACAAAACTAACACTCGTAACTGCATAACACTCGTATTTCACGGGACGATATCTAGCACTGCGTTGGTACCTACCTAGACGACTCAGTACCGAGTCTACCACCAGTACATTATACAAAGAGATCCATATACACCTTTTCATATTTAATTTTCCATAATTACTGAAGGGACACGGCAACGCCATAACCCGCCCTACGCATGTGTGTTTAATGATTTTAATATGTTTAAGGTAGAAATAGCTTTATGAGTTCACCATTTAGAATTTAATGTACATTATAACGTTGAAATTACATTAGTAAGTTTTAAGTGGCGACTAAGTGAGAATGAATTGAAAATGCAATTTATATAATCATTTTATGGTATTGTTACGAGCTGGAGATATAATTAGTTAAATGATAAACTAACACGAAGGAACGAGAATAATTTTAAAGTCAAAATGATCGCTGAAAGTTCCACTAAGCTGCTTTAATCGATTTTTTTTTCTTTAACTGGCGACCTGAATAGTATTGAACCCAGAACCATTATACCACGAGGTGACTTTTTAACTATAACACCAAGGGTTCCGAGTTCGATCCTCGGGCAGTACAGATATCTGTGTGCATGAACATGTCTGTTTGTATTGTTCTGGAACACCCAGACCAAAAAATTAGTTTGGGACTAGGTGGCGCTGTTTGCGTATATTTAGTTATAATTGTTTGTTTATTTTTGTGTTATTTGTTTATTGACGACCCATTTGGTGTAGCGGTTGAGACGTCGACTGCTACACAGAGGGTTCCGGGTTCGATCCCAGGGCAGTACAAACATTTTGTGTCCATGAACATGTTCTAATGGTCTGGGTGTTTTTATGTATAATGTATGTATTTACAAAAAAAATGTACATATATAAGTATGTTTATCCGTTGTTTAGTACCTATAATACAGGCTTCACGCTTAACTTGGGGCTAGATGGCGCTGTGTGAATGTCAGTAAATATTTATTTATTTATTATTTCTTTATTTCCAGCGGCCTCACATTCCCCGGCGGGGAGTCCGGCATATCAGTCCCCGACACGCTGTGCACGCCCAAGTCCGTGGGCATCTCCGTGGACACCAACACGTATGAGCCCCACCTCCTCGCTGGCACCATGGCTCATATGATCGGACATAATATTGGTAAGACTAAGCTTGTTAAGAATATTCCTATATCACACTACACACAGCGCTATGGTGCCTCGTTCCTAATGCGCACCGCAAAGGAATGGAACTCTTTGCCTCCTGATGTTTTCCTCGATCATTACCACCTGGCCGTCTTCAAGGGTGAATAGGCTGTTTCTAGGCAGGCATGATCCACCCTAGGCCGCATCATCACTTACCATCAGGTGAGATGGCGATCAAATGTCTGTCTATAGATGATAAAAAAAGGTTTCTATGTGTCGTGTGTAACTTCTTCACGGTCAAATAGCTGAAGATTTTAATAAAATTTTGAGTTAGCTGGCAACTTGATTAACTATACAAAGTTTTACTGCGGGAGAATATCTTGTACCGTAAGTAATATAGTGGGACACAACTTGTAATTGACCTTGATTCATGATGAGCATAAACTCCAGGCAAACAATTGATTCTCTCGGGAAAACGTCATGATATACACCCTATGCGAGTAAGCACGTGCCCCTCGGTGGGGACGTATAAAAAGCTGATGATGATCAAATATGAGCGTCGGTGCCTCAATGGTGTGGACTGTCGCCTTCCTACCAAGAGAGCTGAGGTTCAAATCCCGACACATACCAATGTGTTTTCGAATTTTCGAAAATATATGTACGTTATCCGACGCTCTTACGGTGAAGGAAAACATCGTGAAGAAACCTTCATGCATACCTGCGAAGAATTTGAAGGTTATGTCGTCCAATCCGCACTGGGCCTGCGTGGACGACTAAGGCCTAATCACCCTATACGGGTAGGCTCGTGCCCCTCGGTGGGGACGTTTAATGAGCTGATGATGATGATCAAATATTTGTGGCTACACCTCAAAACTCAGTGTACATTTTTCCAAGATGTGATAATTAATTAAAAAAGAGATTCATACCGAACATATGGAAGATCTTTCTCATATAATGTTTACATAACTTTATCTTAACATTTTTAGTTTGCGTAACATCTGTGCTTTATTTGAAAATGTTTTATGTTACAAAGTGAACAGGACGTTCAGGACGCTCACCTGATGGTAAGTGATACGCCTGACCATGACAGAGTGGCATTGACCGAAACCAACAACTGATAAGCAGTTATTATTCTCCATCAATGTCGCACTGCGCCTGTCGCCCGAGACAACAAATGTTAATTCTCTTATACCCGGTAATGTCACTAGCTACAGTGCCCTCAACCCGAGACACAAAAATGCATTGAACTCTTATTTGGCGGGACGATATCTGGCGCTGCAGTGGTACCTACCTAGACAACTCAATATCGAGTCTACCAGCAAGTAATGTTTATGTTCAATCCAGGTATGGGCCACGACGATGGCGCGAACAGTGCTTCTGCAGAGACTGGCACGGCTGCATCATGGCGCAGTCCATAGTGGGTTCCGACAACGTCCAGCCCTATAAGTTCTCCGACTGCTCGAAGAATGATTATATCAACGAGCTTAGGATCGGTCAAGGGCTGTGTCTGCTCAACAAACCTAATGAGGTAAATAATAGTTTTCTTCTTCTTATCCAGCCAGTTATTGTTTGATTCAATTAAAATTATTTATACAATAAATATCAATTATTCAATAAAATTAAATACAAAAAATATGTCTCTAATTAGATTTAAAAAAATAGATACAATTAATCAGACTTTAATAAAAAAAATATATTTTATCATGCTTTAACAACATACTATTAAATCGTCAATATATAACTTCAAATATTTAAAATTCAGTTGACAGTTGGGAAGACTAAGAGAATCGATTCTACGGTAATCTGTTATAGATAAGAAAACTAAAGATACTTTTGCCAATAATTTAAAATTTGCGAAATAAACTTCACAAAATCAGTCTATGCAAAATTATAATCATAATCGCTTTCTTTTACACTTCCTTCGACAAATATTAATATGTAAATGGCAAAAACTAAAATGCAATGCAGGGATATCTTTGGATACCCTTTCATTAAGGCATCAGTAAACTTGTTAGTCCACTAAATAACATTGCAATAAAAACCTTACTTTATCAGATTTAATAATTCCCATTATCACATTGAGTTTTGAAAAGAACGCAACGCAAACTTAAAGCCTCATTTAAATTAAACAAGGTCCGATTTGCATTAGAATCTAACTTAAATTACTTTACAAAATCATCCAAGACCACATTTGTGCATTAGATTAACTTTCCACCTCGCAAAGTTCCCCATTTTGACAAAGTTGGCGCCAACCAAAGTTGGTGGCGCCACTCGGCTTGCCATTACCACGCCACACTTAATTCCAATGCAAAACAGATTTCCACGTCGAAAATGAATCAGCAGAGAGCATTGTTTGTCGCCGGGCCCGGCAAGGAGACCCACTCCTTTAATAAAAGTTATGGAAATGGGATCTGCGCGGCCGCGTACAGAATTATCTCTTCGTTTACGAATATATAATGTCAGAAGCGCCGGAATGGTTTATTGGAATAAATTTACATAACGCCGAATGATAATGTAACGTGCTCCCGTGCTTCGATTGGCCAGGTTTACATATTTATCGGGAGTTGATTGTAAGGCGTGTGCTTTATTTCTGAGGTATTTCACACGGTCGCAATAGTTAAAACATTACAACACTACAAATCGACAACCGAGATTCCGTCCCGCCGGCGGGGGCCATCATCGCGTGTCGTAGGTTCGCACAGTCCCTATTTGCGTAACCCTAGCCGCTTTTCTCCCCAAACATATGTTAGGCTACCAAGCCCCTCCGCAACGCCATAAGACGAGATTCGAGTCCCTCTGGGACTTATGCCCGTTTTCACCAACGACCCCTAACTTTTAAGGGACCCTTAATAGTTTTTAGGGGACACTTAACACGATTTTTCGTTTCACCAACCTTTAGGTGTCACCTAACGCCTAAAGGGTCCTAAACTTTAGGGGCTCAAATATGGACTCCCTAACATTTAAGTGACAGTTATAAGGAAGTATAGTATAGACTCTTGTGTAAATTTTAAGGCTGAGAGCCATCTGAGCTCCCGGTGAAGCTGTAAAGGCCATCTGCGGCCAACAGCAGTAGTCCGATTGAAAAAAAATCCACAAGGCAGGTCAAGGTTGCTTTGAAAGCGTCGAATCTTACGTGCGCACTACATATATTCAATCATGTAGGTGCTCTGACGAATTTGCTACATCCAATAATGGAGGTTTATTCGCACTTTTATGTCTGATTCCTTAGAGGATTGTGTTGTTATTGTGGCGGTATATTTTATGTAAATGCCTTTGGATATATGTCTTTATTTAGTGAAAATATGACATTTACATTGGTTTTGAGGCATGACTCGTCAAGAGTAAAAGTTTACTGAAATATTTAAGTATTTGGGTAGAATTATTTCAAGTATAAATAAAAGAGTACTTAGTTATTCAAGGTTAAAATATTTAAAGAAGAAATAATTGCAGAATCGTGCTTTGTTAGAAATAGATGTTCATTATGTTTTGGAACATTCACTCTGGAGCTAAGATCGAATAATGCTAAATATACTATTATCATAAAGCTATCACTAATTATTATTTCTATTATTTCACACAACAGTAAATCTGAAACACAATCTTTCACGGATATTAAAAGAAAGTGTAATGCTTGTTAAAACCCACAAAAAATCCGCTATTAACGAAATAACTTAAGAAAATTCGTGACGAAAAAAGTTCTTCTTGACATACAGTTTGTGAGCCTTCCACAAAGACAAATGTACAACTTGTTTGCTGATTCCTCAAACCCACTTTCTTATTCATATCAGCTGCTTGGATGATGCACCATCAGTGCGGCACAGGTCGTCTGGATGAAGGTGAGGAGTGTGACTGCGGCACCATCGCCGACTGCCAGACCCTCTCAACTTGCTGTGATCCCTTCACCTGCCGCCTCACCAAGGAAGCGCAGTGTGCCTCTGGGGATGTGCTGTGAGAGGTGTCAGGTGAGATTGAGAATTTTATATCAATCATATTATTGTTTTTTTAATATTAGTACGAAAATATCCACATTAAATTGGTTCTGGTAAGTAAATAAAGAAATTTTGAAATATTGAGGACTTTTTGTTTGTAGAATATTTTGTATGCAATATAGTACAAAATTAATGTTCTGAGCGGAAATACTTCTGTATCTTTATTATGGATATTTGATGTCAGATCAACAATAACTTCGTAGCTTCAATTGTAATGTAAATCTAATCAGCATTTTAAAGGATCTGAAATAATCTGAAATGCTTATGATAAAATTAGGTACTTTCGTCACAATACCTAAACCTTGAACATTGTGACATTTTTAAAATACAAAAAGTACAAAATTGCTGACTACCCAGTGAAATAGTCTAACCCTGTGACTTCACAGTGAAACCATAAATAATGTATCTAAAAAGTCAAATTGATAGATTAACGAAAGTAGTTAATTGATCTTAGTTGATCGAATTTTACTTTTCTCTTTTTTGGGGATCTTTGATCCAAGAGTGAATAGGTTTTTATCTAGGTAAGCTCCATCCTAGGCGCATCGTCTGCGCAGGCAGCGTCAAACGCGAACTTATAATTGTAAAAATAAATAACAGTCAACCTCCGGATTATTTAGGTGTATAATTAAACCAGAGTTAGATGACAGAAACAATTGCATTCTATAAGATAATCATTTTAAAACGACCAATATATCCACAGCTCAAACCCCGCGGCGTGATTTGCCGGGACGCAACAAACGAGTGCGATCTCGAAGAAACGTGCACGGGTCTTTCCGGCACATGTCCACCAGATTCGCACCGAAAGAACGGCGAGCCCTGCGAAGCCGGCAAGGGTTATTGCTTCTCCGGCCAGTGCCCAACCCTCAGTCTGCAGTGCGAGAGGATCTGGGGACCGGGCACCGTGGGGGCCGATAAGGAATGCTTCGAGCAGTTCAACTCCAAAGGAGCAGTCACTGGGCACTGTGGCAAGGACAACAATGGGCATTACATTAAATGCGAGACTGAGTAAGTGGTTTTCAAACAGTGTTCAACCAACCGCCGTCAATCTAGAGGCTATAGTAAATTTTGTTTTTTTATTCCCCTGTGGGGTCCTGTGAGGGTCCAAAGGTTTACCACCGCCCAATGTGTATCAGTTTCTACAAACATTAAAACAAAATTATACTCTTAGATATTTCTACGAACAATGCCAACTTATTACCTCCAAACTAATCAACTTTCTCTGAAATTAAATGGCCGTATTAAATTACTCTTTTTCAAGTAGTTATATACATATAAATACAAAACGTTTAGTAAATACAAACAGATCGATAATTTATTTGGGGGACACATGAACAATTAAAGTTAATAATACTTAAAAAAATTTTTAAAAAATGTATGAGAGTGTGTGTGTGGAAGAGTTATTGTGTTTGCTTGGGTTTATGAACTAGTGTTTCAGTCATAGGGTGTGTGATGTGAGCGTGTGTGTAATATTTACCTCGGCGATTGAAAGGATATTTTGTTTCCACAGAAACGTGAGGTGTGGCTCGCTGCAGTGCCAGTTAGGTAATCGATATCCCGTGGTGTCTGGTATGGACGAGTACTACACGAGAACCGTCATCACGATCAAGGGGAACGAGTACGAATGCAAGTAAGTTACCACTTGAGAAAACGTTAGAATTAGCGTTTTCTCCTGTAATAATCAAATTTGTATAATAATATGTATGAAAAAAGAAGAAAATTAATATTTTATAAGTACACCACGCGGGTCCAATGCGGATTGGCGGGTTTAATATCCTAAGATTGTTTCCTGGGCAGACGGCTTAACGACTTTCTTTAGGCATACCTCTGATTAATTTTGCTAAGTTCTCTTGCTAAAGCCATGACTTTGTCCAGAGCTACCACCGGACTGCCTAAACACTCGGAGATCGGTCCACTGGGACTGGTGAGGGACGGGACCCCATGCGGGGACAACTTGGTCTGCGTGAACCAGACCTGCACCTCGATATTCCCGTACATCGACCACACCAAGTGCCCAACTGATCACAACAACAATGAATGCTCAGCTAAAGGGGTAAGTACCAAGTAAAAAGTATAGATTCGTGATATGCTCACAGAACAACTGAAAAAAGTGTTCCGAATCCGATAGCACACATACAAATCTTTCGAATGAGCGTAGATTTACATAAACAAAGAGCCAACAACTGTATTCCCTTTTTGGTTCAGAATGTCCAAGGTTTGAGAACTAAGACTAATGAGTTATTAAATAATATTTTAACCTCGAATCACAGGGTCGTAGCACTGACTGAAACTTGGCTCAATGGTAATATAAGTGATAATGAAATCGTAGACAACAGATACGTCACGTACCGGAGGGATCGTAATAGCTCTTCTAGTATCAAAAAAGAAGGCGGAGGTGTCATGTTAGCTGTGTCAAGAGATATACCCTCGGTGCGTGAAGTTATTTCGTTTTCTTGAAAATATTGAAACTGTAGTTGATCAGTGTGATGATCTTGTGATACTGGGAGATTTTAACCTTGGTTTCATTCAGTGGGTCACTAAAGACAAGAGCTCTCAATTGTTTCCGTCTAACTATAGTACTGTTTTGGGACATACATTTGTTGATTTTCTTGCAACCAATTACCTTTACCAACTTAATTGTATAAGTAATAGTAATAATCGATTTTTGGATTTAATTTTATGTAGTTTTGTGAATGCTAAGGTGACTAGTCCTCTAAACAACTTAATTAAGTGTAACCAGTATCACCCTAGTCTGTTGTTAAATATGTCTCAAGGTGATATTGACTATCTCCGTCCAAAGATTGATACTAGATATAATTATTTTAAGGCAAACTATGAAGCAATAATTGAGAAACTGAAATGTACTGATTGGATTGGAGTAATGTCTTACCCTAGTGACGTCAATTCAATGGTGGCAAAATTCTATGAAGTCCTGAATGTTGTTATTGAGGAATTTGTACCTAAAAAGAAGCGTATTAAATCGGGTTTTCCCTCATGGTTTAGTTCATGTCTCATTAGACTCTTATCTGAGAAGAATAAAGCACGCAAAAGGTATCGTAAATGTGCCAATCCTCGTGATGAGTTGGAATTTCAGATGCTTCGCGATCGATGTCGTAAACTTCATGACACCTGCCTTCAAAATTACAAATGTTTAATAGAGTCTAATATAGCTAGAAATCCTAAGGCGATCTGGAGTTATATTAAGGGTAAAAGAGGCGGGCTCTCAACAATACCCACTAGAATGCATTTAAATGATGTTGTTGCTCAGTCCGGCGCAGATATAGCCAATCTATTTGTGCAACACTTTAGCTCAGTATATTCAAATAGTAATCGTAATCAACCCCCACAAGTAAATAATTGTTATTCTTCGAGTCCCTGTCACAGCGAATATATATCTAATTTAAATTTTACTGAAAAAGCCGTTCTTACTAGAATAAAGAAACTTAACATTTTTAAAGGAGCTGGCCCTGACTCCATTCCCCCCCTGTTTGTAAAGCGCTGTGGGCCTGTACTTGCTCTGCCACTCACACTTATATTCAACCACTCTCTTTTGACAGGAGTATTCCCAGAAGTGTGGAAAAAGACCAGAGTTACACCTGTATTTAAAAAGGGTCAGCTGGACGATGTGAAAAACTATCGCCCTATTTCTATTCTCTCTTGCTTTCCTAAGTTATTTGAAGCCCTCATTCATCCAATAATTTCCACTCTGTGTGATAACAAAATCTCAGATCAACAACATGGCTTTAGAAATGGGCGTTCAACACTCACCAATCTCACCCCTTTTATATCTGATTTATCTGAAGAGAGTGATCTGAAGGTCGATAATGGCTCTGAAGTTGATACTATTTACACTGACTTCAGCAGCGCATTTGATAAGGTCGACCATAAAATACTTCTTAATAAGCTAAATGCACTAGGCATAGAAGGTCCCTTATTAAAGTGGTTTCAATCGTACCTAACATGTCGACCTCAAATCGTTGTGATTGGTGGTTATGAGTCTGAGACCTATCTGACACGTTCGGGTGTCCCTCAAGGTTCCCACCTAGGCCCGGTTCTATTCGTTATTTTTATTAATGATATCACTGCCAAGATTAAGCACTCCAAAATATCTCTGTTTGCTGATGACCTAAAAATCTATCGACCCGTGAATACCTTTAATGATTCGAAACTGCTGCAGGACGACCTTGATGGCATTGTGAACTGGTGCTACGCTAATAACATGACACTTAATCCTAGCAAATGTTACCATATTAAGTATGCAAGGAAGAGAAAGGTGTTTGATACGGCATACAAAATAGGTGGTTCGGTATTAGATAAGGTTGCTACAATACGAGACCTAGGCATCACGCTAGACAGTCGACTTAAATTTACCACGCATGTAGATGTTACTGTTACAAAGGCAAGTCGAATGCTTGGATTTCTGAAAAGAAATACTGTAGGATTTAATTGCCGTACCAAACTCATTCTTTACAACGCCTTAGTCCGCAGCCACCTTGAGTATGCCTGTACAGCATGGAACCCCTACTACTCCGTGCATTCTCAAAGAGTTGAAAGCATCCAACGAGCTTTTACCAGACACCTTGCATTTTGCTCCAGTGGTTTCTCTCATAGAAACCCCTACATTCACCGCCTAAAAAAATTTAACATGATTACTCTTAGTAACAGAAGACTCTTGCTAGGTATGTGTTTTCTCCACAAGCTTATTAATGGTCGAGTTCAGTGTGTCAACCTTCTTCAACGTCTGAATCTCTCTGTCCCATATCGTTTACCAAGAAGTAAAATTAAGAAAATATTTTCAGCACCAGCTTTCAGAACTAATCTTGGTCTGCAGTCTCCTTTGAGTAGAATCCAAAATGATTACAACTTGCTCTTTAGCAAAATACAGGACCTGGACATATTTCATGATTCATTTTTAAAATTTAAAGGGGAAGATCATGCACTTTATGAAGTCAGAGGCTACATAATTGTTTACTTTGAAATTGGAATTTCACTATAATAACTTGTAACTAGTTATAGTACAAAAGTAATGATAATTATATTGATTAAGCTGAACTTACCTATAATAGATACATGTATCAGAATTTTGAAATGTAACACTCTTATATTATAATATGTGTATGCATGTATTGTTGGTGAGTCTAAATAAATAAATAAATAAAATAAAATAAATTTTTGAGGCACGGGTGGCGTATCTTCCTTTATGTATACAGAATATCATTGGTGAGTACTAGTCCTATTAACCCATTGAACGCCGGGATTTCAAATACAATGTAAAATCTATTGTGTCTGGCGCCTTAAAGCATCATTGATGGTGAAAGAGTTAACAGAAGAATTTTATGCTCCGCCTACATTCTTATAGATCAAATATACTATGCCTATTCAGTAAAGTGGTTTGAAAGTTCCTGGCCATATTTTTGTTTATTGACCACGCCAAGTGTCTTTTTAGATTTTATTGATACCTAAATACGTATACGTTATAGAATTTCGACGTGGTAGATTTTCATTTCATTATTTATTCAATAACAATGTTATTTGTGTTTGAAATTACAATACAAATATATACCCAACAACAATTCAATGCAATACAATAAATTCAATTAGACAGTACATAAACACAAACATTATTTTAAATTGATCCATATAATTTTAATATATATTTTTTTCGTAAACGTACCTTGTAAATCAAGAAATCTAAGACATTTAATCTATTAACTCGGGGATCGATTATTCTTATATGAAGCTGTATCGAAGCATCATTCAGAATACAGCCCGATGGTATTGGTCATAAAATAATAACTAAAATATTTTAAACCCAACTTTACATTTTTTTAACCCGTGCTCTTCCGGCGGATGACGAATGGTCAAAGGTTTCAGGGAATCAATAGGATGATGACATTTTTTTTGCTATTATATCCATGGACCACATTATAATAGGAACATTGGTAAAAAATTACTCCGTTAACATTAAAACTCACAGAGATTTTTCAATTCTAAAAACACAAAATGGACTTTCCAAAACGCTTCATACAAATGGCTACCTAGTTATGACGTCACGCCTGAGTAATTCGTATGCATAGTTTGTGAATTTTGTACTACAACTATATTAAATTTTGCGTTTATTCAAATGGTATAATAGCAAAAGTTGCTTTAAGTTATATGTGTTTCCTTTTGTTTACAATTAATGTACTTTAAAAATGGACTTGCCCACCCATCTTTGAAGACTAATAAAATTCATAAAACATGAGTTTTCGAGCTGAGAGTAAGCAAAACCTTTTTTTTAACCCAGATTTGTAATAATATAAAATAGTTCTTACGATTCCAGGACCCAGTCATCATGCCTATTGCGTTGAATGTGTACGAATACTCACATTACCCTTGTGTTGAACGTGCAAATGTTAAAAGTATGCTGCCCTGCTCTTCATGTTTATATTGAAAATTATAACCCTTTTTTGTGGTCAAAGACTCGCTGGGGATATCTGGGCTCAAAACAAAAGATGTGGTTTTGAGCGTTATGATTCGAACGTTCTCCCCGCGTAATTATTCGGGCGGTTATATTATGCTGTCTTTTAACATATCCTTCGAATTTATTATCCAGAGAATAAGCAACACTGTTACAATACTCCCGTTAGGAAGACAATCAGCTGAAACTATTCTAGAAAGTTCGCCGCTCGCCTGCAATTGTTGGCTTGCTCGTATGTGTAACTGCCCACGCAGCGCTTTGAGCGCATTGGTAATCACTTAAGTGTTCGGTCGCAGCTGCTGTATGCTCAGGCTTTGGTATTATGATGTAGGAAACTTCATATCATTATCTGAAGGGATTCACACGAATTATAAAGGCGAAAGTTCATGGGTGTGTATGTTTTTTACTTCTTTAAGTCTGAAATAGCTGAAAAGATTCTTATTTTAACTATATCGTTTCGTATCGTTAAAACATAAGCTACGTTTTACTGTGAAAATATCATATACCGGGGAGCAAATGCAGTTAGTTATAATTTTGACGTACGAAGAGTTGTTATCAAATCCCCCTCGACGTTCTGAGTTTCTAACCTGTTTTTTTTGAGTTGGGTATATGAGTAACTTCCAAGATTCTTACAATACGCAGCAGTACGTACAGAACAGGTGTTATGTTTATTAAGACTAAATAAATAAATAAATAAGACTATTTATTTATATTGACGACTCATATGTTTGACGTTCGGGGTTCGATCCCCGGGAAGTACAAATATTTGTGTAATTACGTTCGTAATTATAAGATTCAATAGTCAATAGACTTTGATTTGACACACGAGTCTGTTAGATATTTAGGTATT
>PQWD01014873.1:0-100983 GCA_019425675.1 Leucinodes orbonalis
AGGAGATGGGCAAGCCGCGTTTAAAGTGCGACAAATGTAAGCTCAACGAGCATACACTGGCTGCCAGTTTACGTTCTGTGAGACGAGCAAGACGCACGAATATTAGAAGAAATTACCGTTTTTTTCCAAAATGCATCCTGTGCAATTGTAACATGCGATCATCGCAATGAATCAGAAATTTACCAAGAAATATAATAACTTTCACAGGTAAGAAGCGAAAGAAATTGCGACACTGGGACTGCCTATAAACTTGGCGGCTTGTCCAGTCTAATTGTTTATTCGGATGTCTGTGGAGCTAGGTAACCTAGTATATGTTGGGGAAGAAAATTACCTGATACACGGGTCACTTTTAGCGTTCGTTTCTTTACAAAATTACGTATCATGTACATTATACAGTGGAAATCATCGATAACATGTTTCAATCCATTACCAACTAGAGTGGTATCAGTTAATCTTATCGTCAGTTTTGTTGTATGTTGTCAGAATAGCACGTTTATCTGTTAATAATTTGTATAGGCATGTTTTGCTATGGAATCGTTAAGTATGTTTATGGCAATTTCTTTGTTTGCATTGTGTGAGTTAAGTATTTGTCACATGGGTATTCCATTACACGGATTGTGGTAAATATAGGTAAAACTAGAATCCCCGTTGACTTAGATAATGTACCTTCGTGTGCGGCTGGCGATCGTGCCAATTGAGTAACTATTCCAATGGTCATTTGCGGATAATAGCGAAAAGACCATCCGAAATAACAAACTGACATCCGCGGTTCCGTCCCCGCCGGCGGGGACCAGCGTCGCGATTTCCCGTAGGTTCGTTAGTCCCGTAGTCGGAGGACCGGCCGTATAAAAGTCCTATAGATAGTTACATGATCAATTTTTTAAATAGTCTGAGAAACCATAGAACTAAAGGTGAATTTGCCTGCATTCAAAATTATGACCTTATTTCCGGTTGTAATTCAAGATATTGTTATTATAAGATTATAACTCATAAGATACATGAAAATATTCATCATCGCAGATCATCTGGTATTAGCCTATATCGTCCACTGCAAGGTCATGCCTTCCTCCACAGCATGGCTATGGGTAGTTCGCCAGATCACCAGGCCAGATCACACAATAGCTATTGATTTGATTTAGTGCTCCACACTTCTGAGTGTTACGCGGAAGTTTCGCGACTGCGTTTGTTATGCAATATTGTTCTTGATCGAAGCGTTAAACAATAGGGATCTTCTCTGCGAAGGTTCGTCTGATACAGTGACATATTTAGTGTGCAATTACATTGATTTTTTTTGGAATTCCTACTTGAAGTGACACGTTGTTAGAGTATTAATAACGTGTTTTTTGATGTTCTAAAGACTGTAGGTATAATCATGCGCAATTTCCTTTCACACGAATTGCAAAGGATCGATCTACCCTCAAAAGGATTTCCCGTCAGATATGACCTGAGAACCTTTAAGATAAAAAACGTTTTCCTTCGTTAAGGGCAATGATGTAAAAAGTATAGATTCGTGATATATCACAAAACAATCGAAAAAAGTGTTCCGAATGCAGCGACAGCATACATTCACATATTTTATATGAGCGTACATTTACTCAAAAAGGTATAACTGTATTCTCTTTGGCGGTTCGTATTTGAGGCACGGATGGCGTATCTACCTTTATATATATACAAAATATCATTGGTTAAAGGCAACTAACGTACCGGGGTCACTTCCCTTGTCACCGTTGTTAATTGGCGTAGGGGATCAATTTACTTCGGGTTTCTTTTTGTTTAGGTATTTGATCCCTATAACAAAAATATATTACTTATACGTATGTATGGGTGCGATATGAACTTTGGCATCAGGGTTGTTCAGTGGCGTGCACAGACATTATGAGTAGGGTATGCAAAGTGAGTGACAGTAATCGCAAAAAAATAATAATTTCATTTTTGTCAAATTGAATGCTGTTGATGACAGCAGATCGCCTATGGTTTCAAATCTGTAGAGGAAAAATGGGCGAGTAAGTGGGATTCATTTAATGGCGATTTTCCGGGTTGTCTATAATATAAACCTTCAATCATTGTATCTATTAAAAATTGATCAAGATTTAAGCTTGCATATGGAATATGGGGCAGAGAAAGCGACTTTCCTTTATAATATGTAGTGATTGGTTTAAATCTTGACAAGACCAGAATTGTCCAGTAAAGCATATAGAGTATGCGATTTGTCCACTGTCGTTGTTTTGTATTTTATTGAGGATGCTGCGTATTTGCGCAGGATGCTGGATGTGCTGTATGTTGTAGCTAAGGATGAAGGGATTCGTTTAGGATTGGCATATAAAAATATGAATAGTTTTAGAATTATCATAACATGTTTACGTTACATACTACTATACAAAGAGTATTTGACGCCACAAATAACGTTATTTTGAACAGTTCATATAATTAAAGTAGAAAGACTGGTTGAATGGTTTCTCATCTTTATCCTGACATTTTGCCCACCACCCTGTAGCCAAAGGCCAGTCCTTTATAAACAAAAAGTACAAGTAGCGCTATAGGCAGATAGGTCCGTAAAGCACGTAGGAACTTTTATTTCGCTCATCAATCTGAATTATCTCTCATAGCTCTTCAATATAATGCAGTCTACTACAGGACATCTTCTCACCCATTCTGCGCCGGATATCCAATATGTTTACTATAAAATATTGTTTCTAAAACTTTTTTATAATACTCAAAGCGAATTTATGGATTTTAAAGATAAGAAACGGTATGCAAGTATCAAAATAACTAAATGGTATAATATTGACCTTCAGTGTTGCCACCTCAGTTTTAGAAAAAGGGCTTTTGAGAAGTTAAATGAGCTAGATTGAACATCAAAATATTTTGCTCTACAAATGCTGAAATAATCATGCCATGTAAGTGTTTTTATTTAGAGCGTCTAAACAAAACGTCCGCGTCATCATGACCGATGAAATATGTATAAAAAAGTACTTGTTAGCATGTCGAATGTTCAGAATTTGGTAATATTTTCAAGACAGTGCAAAAGAGCTAGATTGCTCTTTTCGGTCTAAATCGTTAAAAAAAGGGTTCACCTATGCTAAAAAGTGCTAGATCTAGCTACAAAAGGGCTAAGGTGGCAACACTGATCGGCCCTACTTAAGTTTGGCAGCGCTGTATTTGGCTCGGGGAGTCGTTAGCCACACTGATTACTTTACAGGACGTTTGACCCGGTTTCGCGGCCACATGCGCGACTGCCATGATATACTCAACGGCTGGGGTCCAATATTAATGTCACGGTACAAACTTCGTTTAAGTAGGTTGACTTAATGTCAGTAATGACTGGACCATATTGTATGGTGTTAAATAATATGCAGACGATATCTTCGTACCATGAACGGGCGAGGTTGGCTTGGTCACAAAAGCTGAAAGTTATACCAACATTGTTATAGGGACACCTCTTACGTACCAAACTCTTCACAATATCTTAATTTTTGAGCTTATTAAGATGAAAAAACAGTAAAGCTCTCCAATATTTATGTGACAGTACACACTTCGTTTAAGTAGGTTGATTTAATTCTATAAAGATCTAAACCATTTTGTGTTAATTGGAGTTTTAATAATATGCAGACTGATCTTTACGTATCTGCAATGGGCAGTGAAAAATAGAGGCTATGCCTACACATGGAAAACAGGATACAGGGTGACACTTTATATATTATTTAAAAACTTTATTGCACATAAAATACAAGTACAGTACAAAGGCGAACTTTGCTGAATGGCATTCTCTACCAGTTAACCTAAGGTCATGCAGAAAGAAATATATATGGTGCGGTTAAAAATAAAGGACCAAATAAAATTATAAAAAAAATGCAATTAAGAAACTGCTGTGATAAATAAACACAATTCCTAAGCTGCATATACCTAAATAGACAATCCGGCTCGAAGGACCAAATATGTTTGGACTAGGACTAAAAACTCGTCACTTATGTTTTGAATTATATATTTATAAATTACATTAATAATAAAAGAACTTAAAACGAACTAAAATATATATTTCACAATAAAGAC
Source organism: Leucinodes orbonalis (assembly GCA_019425675.1). Classification (NCBI taxonomy): domain Eukaryota; kingdom Metazoa; phylum Arthropoda; class Insecta; order Lepidoptera; family Crambidae; genus Leucinodes; species Leucinodes orbonalis. Next base: position 4,051 of record PQWD01014873.1, read on the forward strand.
ATTCCATTTGCCTGTATATTGATCTTCTATTCTTTCCTTTACTTTTTAAATAGTATTCCATAAATTCTTTATGGACAGTAAGAATTTATAGATAAAGGAGTTTGGACAAATATATATCAATATATTTATTATGTATGTTTATATATTCATACATACTAAACACATACTTATATATGATATAAAAGAGAAAATAATGCAATACGAAAGACTACATTAATATGGCTAAAATGGAAAGCAGTAAAAAATCCTACGTATTTCCTTCTAGAAATAAAAGTTTACTTTTTTCTTAAAAGAAAACTTAGAAGGAAAATTTAACCTCCAAAGGTAGTCCATTCCAAAGCCGAGTGACCTGAATCGTAAAGGACTTAGACAGAAAGTCAGTGTGATGCAAAGGAGTTAATTAGAGATACAGATAAGTAAATTGTCTGAAGAGCGAAGGAACCGGGAATGGATTTGGGACAGAAACTGGAATTTTTCTTTAAGATAGGAAGGAGAGAGAGGATCATTTAAAATTGAATACAGGGTGCAGAGTGATCTAGCATTTCGGCGCTGTCTGATAGGAGCACTGAGTACGATAGCCAGAAATGTGATCATATTTGCGTAGCCCAAAGACAAACCTTATACAATTATTGAGAAGGCGATCCAATTTATCTAACAATGTTACAGATAAGTCAGGGTAACATACATCACCGTAATCAATGATTGGGAAAATTAAAGCATAAATAAGAGCAAGTTTAGTCTTTAACGGTAGAAAGTACTTAAATCGGTACAAACTCCTCAAACAACCGACTACCTTGTTACTAACCTCTAAGACATGATGAGCCCAGCTAAAAGTCGTGTCAAAATATAAACCTAGATTTCTGACCGCACTGCAATACTGCAAAGGGTAACCCTCAAACTGAATAGGCGCAAATCCGACATATTCAATCTAGATAAAATCTCGAGCTGCCAACAATGATAGCTTTGCATTTAGATGGGTTAACATTCATCCCAAAATCACGTGACCAACAAGAAATACGATCAATATTTTCATTTAATTTAGCTACAACCTCGGCCATTTCAAAAAGATGACCGCTTAAATACAGTTGTAGATTGTCCGCATACAAATGGTACGAACAATTGATGAGTAGTGATTAAATTAATAAATATAGAAAATAATAACGGGAAAGAATGCCCCCCTGGGGTACGCCAGAAACTATAGAATTCCAATGTGAGCTAGAAGAACGAACAATTACAGACTGCTGACGTCTACACAGATACGATGAGATCCAATCCACAACCAGAGAATCTAAACATAGGGTGACCAAAGCAGCAATAAGAATGTCATGATCTACTGTGTTGAAGGCATTAGAAAAATCCAAAAGAACGAGTACAGTGAGTTTGGAGTTCTCCATAGCCTCCCTTATATCTTCAGTTACCTTAAGCAAAGCAGTTGAAGTACTGTGAGCTGGTCGAAAACCAGATTGTAATGGTACTTTATATACCCCTCTTTCATTCTCAAAGATTTTGCCAAAGCATTCCAACGGTACTGTTAAGCCAACTATAATCCTTGAAATTATTTGATAATACTATTATGTAGTTTTATATCTTTGATAGGACTTACAAGCTAAACATATGATTCAAATGATAGGAGACCCCGATGTGACATAGATCTTTTTCTTCTTTGAATTTAATATGATTATTAGATCAGATTTACGAAATTAATACGGTTCCGCGAGAATATCTTTAAATTCGGTATTCTCCACCATCTGCAATAAAATATACAACCTTATTTTAAAAAGCGCACCTTATTTTATGTCATTTCATTGATCACTTTTTTTATTTGCAATATTTTATTTTTAAATACCAATTAATATTTGGTCAATTGATGATAGTGAGCAATGACGTCACATATTAATAAGCTCATACAAAATATATGGAAACGTTCCTTTTTGACAGTTCATAAAAAGAGCGTCAACGATTAGTGGTGTAAATACCCAATTATATGTACATTACATGTATGATATATTGCATTAAAATAACGGCATATTTCAACAAGTGTTTTGTTTAATAAAAGCTTCCTTTTTGTAGTATGATTATAGATAGGTACAACGTTAACAACTAATTTTGTATTTGAATAATCTTCATCCCAGAGGGATGCAATCACAGCAATATAAAGTTTGTAAGTGTGTATGTTTGTTCCCTTTTTTACTTAAATGGATGAAGCGATTTTAACAAAATTTTATAGTTAGCTGACACCCTGGTTTAACGCATAGGCTATGTTTTACTGAAGGCCTAGTATACAATAACCCCAAAGAGTTAAAACTCTAAACATTAGAACTCGTTGTTTATGAGACTGTGTTTGATGCGCTTAATATTTTTAGATGATCACGAAACTAAACATTAACTTACACAGCAGAGGAGTAAGAAAATTTCGTAACTCGCATGGTTTTACGCTAAATTAGCAATAATACGAACAAAATGTTGCTCGACCTTTTTGCACCTTAATATGCAAATGTTAAGATTAAATTTTGTTTTATTGTGATTTAAGCGTCACGCTCCGTATCATTGAAATCGTAGTGTCGTGAAGATAATATGATAAAGTACATAAAAACGTTTTAGAGATAAATGTAGAGTTATAAACGTGAAACGACGACTTGTATATTAATCTCGACTACGGAACACTGACGACCTGCGGTGTACAGTGGCGTACAATGCGTAGGGTATACAAAGTAAGTCATAGACACTAATAAACTTTTTCTTCTTCTTCTTATCGAGTCGATATAGATTCACAAGTTTACTTGAAAGACCATATCGTATTAAAAGGATCAGCCAGTGGATTAGGAAGTGTTTTGCACTTTTGTGTTGGGATGAGGGCGCTGTAGCAAGTGAAATTACCGGGTATAAAGACCTAACATCTGTCGTCTCGGGTATCGGGCGCAGTGCAGCGTTGATGGAGAAAAATAACCGTCTTATCAATTGTTGGTCTCCATCAACATGACCATGACAAATGCAGTGTTCAAGGGAATTAATAACAGTAGATAGAATGTAATTATTTACCGTCAACACTGCCCTGCTCCCGTCACCGGAGACGACAGATGTTAGGTCTCTTATACCCGGTAATTTTAGTAGCTACAGCGCCCTCATCCCGAAACACAAAGCAAACACTCTTATTTCACGGTATGATATCTGACCATGCGGTGGAACCTACCTAGACGACTCAGTACCGAGTCTACCACCTAGTATTTATATAAATCACTCAATGTGCTAGTCATAAAGTAAACATATATAACATATAACCTTGGACGTAATGGCATCTACGTTAAAAACCTCTTCATCCCATATGGTATCAATGACTCAAGCCACTGAGCGATCCCTTCGTCAAAACTTACAAGAAGACGTCAATTATTGACTCATTGTTTATGTAACTGATGAGTTTGGTTTGTCATCGTTGTACGGTGCTGTCATCTCAGTGGAGATTCAATAATTATGCACATTTCACCTATGTAAGCTTAAAAAAATAGAACTAAAAAAATAAAGTATAAAATATTTAAAAAAACCCACTGGGCCCTCGTGGACGACTAAGGCCTATATATGCACCCATTACAGTGGTAGAGTCATAAAAAATATAATATGTAGTAACAAATGACGATTCAAAAGTATCTGTAAAAGATTTATTTGAATGAAAAAATTTTGAGTTTGAGTTGGTCGGGTAAGCTCGTGCGTCTTGATGGGGACGTTTAACCCATTGAACGCCGGGAATCCAGACACAATAGGAAATCTATTGTGTCTGGCGCCTTAGGTGTCATTAGCGGTTTAAGGGTTAATGAGCTGTTCCTGATTATGATGAATGAAAATCATCAGCGATTAACAAGAAAAAAGTCCTTAAGAAAAGAGAATTATGAACCCAATGATTTCATCTCTGGCGTAGCTGGATATATTGTGTTAAACTTGTTAAATAGATACCCTATTATTTGTATTGCTTATTGTTTCATATTCACAACACCAAACAGTTTGCGGTTTCTATTGTGCAAATTAAAGTTTGAACTTGGAGGTGGCAATGTAATTAGTCATGGTGTCTTACATTGAATTTAAATGAATCTGTGAATCATCTCGGAGACACTTTTAAACTGTTAGGTTTGGCACTTGTGTCTGCTTTGTGTACAACTTGATTTAATTGTCAATGAACTTATAAGTTGAACGTGTTATTCTATGTATCGGTTTCAAGGCTGTTATAGATTTTTATTTTCGATATTAAGTTTTTCGCTAGAACCTCACTCGTTGGATTTCAAAATGATGCTGATTCCCCGTACATCGTACATTATTGGTTCCAAATTCATTTCTCATATGTATCAGAGGTAGCTCACCCAATCTGTGCAACCCAAAAGCAATATAATTTTTTTATAGCTTGGCAGGCAGGACATACCATATTGGTTTTTATCATTCGGGGCCCAACTACAGTTGCCCGCGAAACACTGCCAGACAAGAAACGAGGTCTATGTAGACCTTGTTTACAGGACAAATGTCCTGCAAGATCTTCTTGATGAGTTACGGAACAAATACTGTCAAGCATTGACACAATGAGACCACGTAACAAACATTGGTCGGTATATTTTTTTTAATGTCAGCAGTCCACAGTCCTGGACTGTTGGCTAAACATTGGAACAATGGAACTGTTATTAATAATTGCCCTCTTTATTGAATAATAGCTATATGGTTTACTGATGGAATCTATCACATGATTAAATATACCTGTAGGGATACCATTGTCCGATGACGGGAAGGGTTAATACATTAATATATTTTTTGCAGTACTTGTACTGTCGGTTTTAATAGTTTCGCCTCTAAAGGGTTATCCGCCATGCCATGGACTTGGCGGACAACGCATTCCGTTGACGATCGCGCAAGTCAACCAACTATAGAAATGTTGGATCATCGGATTGATGAAAATATCTCAAATCTTATTATTAGTTCAAAGTAAAATATATTTAAAAAAATGATTTATCATTAGAACTGCCATCGAAATTATGATACTACAAGTTTTACTAAGTTTGAAATAAATTAAAATAAGGTTATGGCAGTTTCCATTTGTCAGGATGCTTTCGACTGATTTATTGTCAGTATAAATTAAATTTGGTGACATCATATATTACGGACCCATATTGGGCGTATAATTCGTCTGGTTCTACCAGTATGGTTTTAGCAGGCTATCATTCACCTTGTTAACGCCTTATACAATTACAGACGTAATGACGTCATAACGGGCCCGTGAATCTTGTTTGCCTTGCTTTTTTAAAATTGTTTATCTGTTAACAAAGTTACTCGACTACTAGTTTCTGGTACATTCACAAAATTTTTACTCAAAACTCACAAACATCTCTCCCATATGGCTCATCTCGCCATAGACCTATATGACTTGCGGTTGAAAATTCTAATTGATTACCTGTTTAATAATAAAACTTTGAGCAATTCTTCTTCTTCAAGTGCCTCTTCAATCCTGAAGGTTGGCTTTCAGCTTCTTGTACTCGATTTTGTCAACCGATGGTCGGAACAGGTTTTCGACGGAAGTAATGCTTGTCCACTCTCGGATATTTCATAGCCATGATATTCTCTTCAGCGCCCCTCTTCCCTTTTACCTTGCCCATCATAATAAGGTGAAGTAACGCGTATCTATCGTGTCGGAGTACGTGACCAAGATATACTATTTTGCGATTTTTGTTTGCAATAGTTTTCGGGACATGCGTCTTCTGCTACCCGCCACCTTAACCAGGTCAAAATCCATTGAGTAAGAGTATGAGTGAGTTTAAACATTATTTAATATTGTATGAAAAGGGTGAGATGCTTTATAAGTGGGTACCTTCAAACGCAAGTAAGAAAATAAACAATTCTGTCAGTTAACAGTTAACTCATCACGTATAATGCATTGTTACTAGGGATAAATTGTGTTTCCTATTAATTTATGAAGTTATCATAGGAATAACGTGATTGTTTAACAAAACGGTCTACTACCGTCTTGTGGTCAAACTGACCGTCATTTGAATCATCCGTGAGTCAACGTTATCATCGAACCGGCTGCAGTTTGTAACATAGGATACTATGATTCATTGAAAATGTAATTCATTTACATTGTATTAAATGTTACACGCATTTTTACGAATTCTTTGGCACTCCCTCTGATGTTTGACTCATACACGATAGATATTCTAGTGATTGTTGTTTGTTTACCTTTTAAATATATTAACATGATTCCCGCACGATTGGTTGTGTGTGTGTTTTAATTAATTGTTCATAATATTTCTGACCGTCTATTGGTTTTAATGTTTTCCGCAACATGGCGTTTTTTTTCATCTGTGTAGTTAGTTATACTATCTTAGTTATTATTCTATAATATTCTTTTGAATTGATGTGTTCCATAATACTAGCAATCAATTCATGTATTGCAATATTGTACGTGTAAATTATTAGTTTTAATTAAACCTTAATGCAGCAGTCATGTTAGTCTTAATATAATAATATGAATTATTATGCTATGCTAAATACCTTTTGGGTTTTATCATGAATTTATTATATAAAGATTTTATTTGGACCGAGATTCATTGACACAAGCGTTTAAGGAAATGTTATTTCTAATATTACTTTATTTAATATCCTTATTTGTTCAGTAAGTGGCTTCTGGTTTTCCTTGCATAATAAACTAGATATCCTGGTTTTAATAATAATTACTTGTTGTTAATAAATATTTAGTGCGAGACAAAAAATAAATAAGAATGTAGTCTTGGTTTTATATTGTAGTATAAAATTTGCATAGCTTTGTGAGGACATGCTTTGACATTTGTATGCCCTACTACTGTGCAGTCTTGGCTGGAGTTTGGCTGTTTCCATTCGGGCTATAATCTTATTAGATGTAATTGGATCTATGTATACACCAGGAGCGTAACATTGTCTATCTTTTTATAGAATTTTCGGTGATAATATTGGCCCATGTAGAATTCTATATTTTTAAAATGAACACTTATTAGCTATTTTTATATTTATTTATTTTTCCATTCCATTTCATTACCTTAAAAAAAAACAATTTTCCTCGGGTTTGTTGTAAGTAGCTTTTATGACAAACTTTTTCAAATACAAAAGGCAGACAGCGAGACAATGTAATATATATTGTATTTCAATTGTTCCAGAGTTCCTCGGACTCTATACTGACGACAGGGTCCATATCGGACCGTATCAACAACTTGCAACAGACGTCAGAGCAATCGTTGCCTCCCCATGTGGCTTCCACTTTGCAGAGGAACAAGAGTTCGCTGCATTCCACTGGACAGGGCTCGCTTGGTAATACTCAAACACAAAATAATTTATTTCAGTTAAGTTTTGAATTGAAGACACTTAGCAATAGTCAAATTAAAATGAGATAAAATTATAAAGTTACATTAAAGTCTACAAAGATTCATTGAAACTAGCATAGCCCTAGTCAAGTTAGATTCAAACTAACTTTTGACTTTACTAGTAGTAGCACCGGTTAGGGGAGTTAATTCTACTGAGGAATTAAATAAGGCGTATATACAGTAGGCCCCAAATCCGGATAGAGTAAACATGGACCCTTCTGCGTTATCGAGTATGCAATATTTTAATCATCATCAGCCTGAAACGTTCCATCCCATTGTAGTTCACAAGATTTCCCGCACAGCATAGCTATGGGGAGATTAGGCCGTTACCGTCTCGCGAGCCGAATGCTGGATTGGTGGGTGTTATCGACTACCATCCTAAGATGTAACCAGGACCGACGGCTTAACGTGCCCTTTAAAGCATGGAGTCATTTTTCTCTTCAGAAAATCAGATGATTGAGCCTGCAATGTCCTAACGAAAGTGGGAAAATAGCACAACGAGACTTTCACTATGCGGTCTCCTCGCCTAGTAAAGTTCCTTTGTTTTTTCCGTTTAGGGGCCGTGTAGGGGTTTTTATTTCATACGTGCCTAGGTAGGTAAACAAACAGGCGCTTAACTGGTGGCAAGTGATACAGCCACGCCAGGAACCAGTAGCTACATGCTAACCTTTGTTTTGTCTAGGAGAATAACAACGCGCAGCTTTATTTCACGCCCCTATTCTGTCTTACCTTAAAACTAAACCAGCATTAGGCCTAGCAATGCTAAGCAGGAATATGCCGTACATAGGGAGGTTATAGTATGTTGGTTTGTTACCCAGGCGGCAGTATGACGTCACTGTCGTCGGCCCAGCCGGCTGGTGCCCCAGCAGCGTCTCTATCCACGTCGGACCTGTCCGAGAGACCGCGAGTGAGTCACGGCAAGCCGAACGTGGCGCCGCGACCGCCTCCGCCGCCGGATGCGAGACCCTCGCCGCCGCCGAAGAAACTCATAGTGAACGGGAAACCTGCTGCCAGGACGCAGAGCATGCGGGTGCCGAGGTATAGATACCACACATACTCAGACACACACACATTTACAAATGTTAAACCTTACGAGTTAAATCTCTTATTATTCTCTCAATGTGTTAAAACTCTTACTGGATTCCATATATCATAATTAAATTATTTGAAGAGCAGGATTTCGTATTACGAGTATATAACTTAAAAGTAGTCCCTTGACTGTATCTACATATTTTGGATTCCTTTTTTTATGGATACACATACATTAGCGACTTATTATATTATATACACGCATTTCATTTCACGCACGTTTTTTCTATCCGTCAAGACATATTTCAGTAAATTGTCTAATGTGTTGCGAGCTAGGTCGTCACAGTACACAAAAACATTAGCGATGCAATGTAGACTGACGGATAAACGGAAGTACATTTATAATTTTTTCGATCTGACAAAATATTGACTGATTGAAAAATGATATTTCATATACATATTACATTATTGCATAGGGACCTATGAGCACACAAAAATTTTGAATAGATAATATTCAATAAATTAATGAATTCTCTCAATACAAATCAAATATATCATGAAAATCACTTGGTTTTACAAAAAATAAAAATACTACAGATGCAGGGATTGCCCTCATTAATCACGTAGGTATTTGACGCCTGGTAGTTATCGAGATGCGATTGGCATTTTTGCGATCTGTCAAGGGCATTTGACTGCGTCGATCATGAGACTACTTATCAAGATAGGTCATTACGGTGTATCAGGTTGCTCAGTGAAATTCATAAGATCTTATGTGAAGCACAGAGTTGTTGTTAACGGTTCAAACTGTTTTGTTGGCCCACAGCGTACGGGCGTGCCTCAGGGTTCTATATTAGGTCCCCTGCTGTTTCTTTTTACATATAAATGACCTTTCTTAACGTTGCCATAAAGTTTCTGACATAATTGCAAATGACATATTTCTTTTTAACATTTTTAGGGTAAAAAACATATTACCTTTCTTACCATTGTCATAATGTTTCCGATATAATACTTTTTGCAAATGACATATTGCCTTAACATTCTTAGGGAAAACATTAGAGGATGTAATTGGTGCTATCTGACTAGTAATTGAATAATAAACGCGTGTGCGTTAATACATATAATTGCGAAGGTTCAATTTTTACAGACTAAAATTGCGTCACGGATAGATTATCTTCTGTACTGCGCCTTAGTATTTCAATGTAACTTTGCAGATCCCCGCCGGTGTCGCCACCGTCGCCGCAGGCCGGGAACGGGCGGCCGCTCAACCTGCCTCCCACTCCGGCCAACCCGCCGCCGATTGGCACTAAGAATCCGGCTTCACATTTCGGTGAGTTAAAATTGAATCGATATTGATTAGTGCGTTTGATGGCGTTGTTAACGTTTTTGTTATCAAATATTTGGTTTGCACGTATTCTTGAACAGAAATTTAAAAAAAAGAATGAATAATTATTAAGTATTTATTAAATTGTCGCATCGTAACTTGGTATGTTTTTTATTGACAAAAGACTACTCGCTTCAGCTTTTTCGAAGTTACAACATGGGTATAAGGCTGTTTTTGACCAATTGATACGCGATTTTTTTCTTTGAATCGTGGACTATTGATGAAATGAAAAGAAGTTAGAAAACAGTAGCTAAAAGTTAAGCAACAAGTTTTTTTTTAATGGTAACTGTCCATCATCGAAATATAGCTAAATCTAGTTGTGAAGTGGTTACTCGTAAGTTGGCACTGCATGTAACGGTGTGATATTGCAGGCACAATGCGTCCGGTGCGCGGCCTGCGCCCCCCCGGCGTGTGTCCGCCGCCGCCGCCGGGCGCGCCGCCCCCGCCGCCCGCGCGACACGCCTCGCTCGCCGCGCCCCCGCCCGCCCCGCCCACCACCCACCGCGTGAGTACACGCCGCACCACCGCAACAACATTGCAGTTGGCGTCTCTAATGGCCTGAGTAGCTTCATCACCTTTCACAGCAACCCTCACTAACGTAAAGAATAAGATATTTTATTTTCGACATAGCCATTTAAGTACTTACAAAATTCATTTCAATTTTCCGGCTAAGCGTTTAAGTATTACGTAACGCATTTTTTAAAGATTTTATAACCTAATAAATTAATAGTTAATTATAAAAAGAGTTGCCGGTTTGGAAGTTGCCAAGTACCTAGGATATTTAAAAAAAAACAAAACAAGTTAGATAAATAACAGACAACCTCCCCCCTCAATTGCGTTACGTATTACTTGAACGCTCCCTAATAATAATATAATAATCAAGCGTTAAAAACGAACATTATATGTCCTATATCAGAACCTGAACGGCGACGAAGGCCCAGCCCCGGCTCCACCAGCGCGAGGGTCCTCGATGCGCGCGGCCGAACTAGAAGCTCGCTTCGCGGACTTGTTCCACTCGCCGCACAAGTTCCCGCTGCCCGATCCGTTTTTACGTGTCGCCAAGGGGTACAACAGCGCCACCGTCGCCGGTAAGTACCATTAGGCTTTACGGAAGATATTAGATTGACTAAAACAGTATTTCTTTTTATTACATCGAATCTTAGATAAACTTAACAAGATGCATAATCTCACTCAAAAAGTGTCCAAATTCTACCCATCCGTCAGTTGGGCAAATTTTTTTTTGTTATCTCGACGATCGCCACATGTCATAGTGATAATTTTATCTTTAGATTTTAATAAGACGCCTTAAGGTCAAAATTTTGATAAATAACTGTATGTCAAAAATGTAACAATAGTCAACGTATGTGTCAAGCGGTTCGGACATTTGTTGGTTGATATTCCTTCGTGATTGTGCGTCTAGTTAGTTGATTGTTTATCCAAGCATCGAATGAACAAAAGCCCGATGAACATTTCACCGAATCAAGGAATAAGTAGTATTGTTACTTGGCATAATTAATTGGAAGGGTTTGAATTGCGATCATAATCATAACATAACAGATTTGTACTTATTTGCTGATTCGGTGAAACGTTCACTGCACTTGAGTTCATTCGATGTAATGAAAAAAATTAGAGGGTACTTTGGTGACCAGTTATTCGGTATAATATCTTTCGAAAACATGTACGGGACTCATGTGCGCCTGGTACTTGACAGGGTTAACAGTGGGTAAACGCAAGCTAATTGAGATGTTGTCTGGATTACTTTTACAATTAAGCATCGCTAATTATTAAATTCATTACATAACTTAAAAAGCTAAAACTATCGTAACAAGTAACCATATTTCGTAGCCTTATATTTTTTTATTCCAAAAGTATTAAAAAGTGTGTTACTTGGTCACGTAAAACTGTGACATCATAAATGGTAATGCCATAGAAATTGTTTGGAAACGTGTCGTTTGTAGATTGAAAAAAGAAGCTCAATTGATATATCAGTCCACATAAGTTTTTAAGCATATCGAAACATTAATAATTGTCGAAACCAGACTGGGTAATAAAGAAAAGAAATCTGAAATGTGTTTCATAAAATAAATCATACCTTAAAATTCCAGTTTACTGTGTTGATTATCTATTGATCGAAAGTTGAGTATTTATTAATCGAAATTCAAATTCTATTTATTGTTAAATTTAAAAATAAAGTACGTCAACTGATGCCTTAAAACTTGACTTTATAGCATGTTATACAAATCGGGAAAAAAGTAGCTCAGTTAGTCAAATTCCTTTAAGAGGGATGGCGTAGGTTGACGATCTTGCAATTTAAGCAATTATCGCATTGGTCGTGGTGGGATTGGTGACCGGGATATTATCTCGAATTTGCCTCTAAGAGCTCAATAAGCCTATTGTCTCGATTACCATTTAGATATGAAAGAAAAAGACTCGTAAATAATTTTGAAACTTAGCAAGCGTTTATCTACTTTTGATGCTGGCTGTTTGTACCATACGGTTGAACGGCAAATGAAAATTTACTAGGTTCTTAGACAAGCGAGAATTTCTCTCGACCTTTTCAACCTTAAAATTATTCTAAGAATATTTAACCCAAAATGTTACATTTGCCTTTATTAAGATTCGAGAGAATAGGGCACTCGATTTTATTAATAGTCGGATAGTCATATTCATTGTTGCATGCTTGGAATATGATACATATATTTTACTTTATTCAAAAGATATCTTTCTCAAACAATATTAACTAGTATGATGTCTTAACTTACCCAATTCAGAAGAGTTCAATACTCAAAAGTTATTACTAATGTAGAAGTTTTACCACCGCATTTTATCTCCCTTTTCGCCCTTCGTATCCTTCATTGACTTTTCAGTTTTCATGCGTTAAATCCTTAATCACATACATGTTTTTCAAAATCAAATAAAATCCTTTCAATGCTGTCTGAGGGCATACAAGTAGTTTTATTTGTAAATGTTATGATGTGATATTAATAAGGTCGAGTGTCTAGTTTAATTATTATACTAGGTTCTAATGTCTAAGGCCTATGGACTGTTACATTTTTAAAGATTTTGAACAGCAGTTATAAACAAACCTTTTCTAAATACCAAAGGCTGCATAGAGCATGCTATCCAAGCTTCCGATATAGTTAATTGTTGCAAATTTATATAATATTGGTCTAAATATTGTTTGCATTTATCTTATGTAGAACATTAGTATCTTATATGTATTTGGTAACAATGGCATAGATGTTTATACATTTATTATTTTTGTAGTAAATTACTATGCAGCCGTGTAGATTTTTAAAAAGACAAATATTATTGTTAGAAGTAAAAATAGGTTTATGAAAAAGTATATTTGTTGTTGTAGTGGTAGGTATGTTAATAATAAGAAATATCAGCCTAGGCCAGATCAAATCGAGTAATGAACAGTACAATTCTTGAAGATAGGAACTAGTATTAAATACTATTCCAATCTCTTTTAAATAGAATCATAACCACATGGTTTTAGCGTAAGCTTGAATTTGTTATGTAGATTTGAATACTTTGGTATTTGTGTTGTGATTGCGAAATATTTACTTAGCAGAGTATTAAGTATTTTGACTGATATTCGAAGTTAGATTAAGTTTTAATTATTGGTTAAAACATATATTATGTCACGCAATTAGAGCAATACGCACACATCTATGCTCTATATAGTCAAATCAGGAATGATAGATATACATATAATTTTAGTGTGTTGTAAGATAATATGTACAAGTCATAAGATAATTGACATAATAATTTTAGTTTGTATTTAAAATAAGAGTCGTAAGTCATAAATAATATAATTATAGATACCAAATTTCTTATTATCAAAATAATTATGTATAATTTTTATGTTAAATATAGTTTTCGATTAAATATTCTGGTGCATGATTGCATGTGATTCTTTGATGTTATTCCATTTCTCTCTTATACTGTTCATTTATTCTAGGTAAGCATTCGGTATTGTATTGTACTCATTTCTTAAATCTAATATATACAAATATGTTTGATGTTAATAAACGTATTTCAATGAAACATTATGTTATTAGCGAGTACAGCAGATTAAATCAAGTGGTTGCATTTAAATTGTCATTCCGGTATGAAAATTGAATCATATACATATTTGAAAAAAAAAACACAGAATAATCTCCATTCATAGATTATATTAATCGTGCTTCCACCATTCACGCTGATTCAGTTCGTCGCATTCCACTAAAGTTTATCGATCAAACCATGATTTCATTGGCAAAATACATAACCTCACAAAATCACATTTTGGAAATCCTAAGCACTTGCAGTTTTGGTATATTGGCATTCAGTACTTGTTACAAGGTCATTTATTAAGCGATATTCATAGTTTATTTATCTTAATAATATGTTACTTTTATAATAGTGTATTAGGGCGTATATTGAGTCATTATTTAATTAAATGTAGTAGTTAGTTGTTCTTTCATAGAAACATAACGGGCGATTATTACTAGTAGGTACATTTTATCATTTATTTTCTGTTTTGGTCATATTTTATTTCTTGTACTATTACTTTGCTTTATATATTTACAAGGGTTAAAATTAGCACCTATCGGTTTTAAGTTTGAAATCAAGACGCAATAGAAAATAATTTGCGTCAAAGACAGAAAGACATAGCTGCCTGCGTGTTCTTGGGTTAATAATTATTATGATAAAGTCGATAATGGTAATATTCGCCCTTATATTGCACGATTTAGTAATGTTGAATTATGTTTGAATGTTACGTAGATGGAAACTGTTGTGATCTTTAAAATATAGCGAGGTGCCATTTACTACAAACTTATATACTATATCGTATCTGCGACCGGCTTTTATAATCATTTTATTTCACCCTATTTTAGTTGAAAGTATGCTATTCACTGGACTTAACTGCATTTTAGAGTATATTATTTATGTTTATGATTGATATACGGCACATTAAAAGTGATAATATGCATGCAGTTAAGACGTAGTGAAATGTTGCTACGCTTTTATATTGAAGCAACCGGTATTGTGATAGTGATGTCTACGATGCTTTATATTTATATTATTTTTATTAATAAAAACAAATTACAAAGATGTTCGTAATTTCATTGCTGATCCTGACGTGTAGTGTTGTCGCTTATGTTGAGTTAGAATGTGTTGCATATGACCAGGTTAGATGTTGTTGTATGTAGTAATAATTGCGAAATCTAGAGGGCCTATAAGCCAATGGGTGGTAATTGCCATGGTGAATCGCAGTGTTGGGATAGTATTGCGCATGTAATGAGGTAAGATACTTTAATTTATTTATTGATGCATGTATTTCAATATCGTTTACTAATTATTCAAACATGATCATTAAGTTCAGTAACTGCATGTTCATTATATTCATTGGTCGTCGCATGGTCAAGCACCCTGCATGATTAAGGTACCATTAGTGGCAGTAGTTATTAATAAAATGTAATTAAAATATAAAACATCGATTTACTAAAATATTGCTAGGAATTATTATTTGATGAATAATGTAAATATAATAACCAATACTACTTAAACTTTAACACCTGTATAAAACAAGCTAAGTAACGTAATTTATTCGAGCTTGTAAAAAATTTGCTGAAAAGGCATGGTTTCAAATTTAGAAAATTAGAACAAAAAATATTATTCAAATACTAAGGTGTTTTCATATGAGCTAGCGATACGACCCGAATTGCTCATAGTTATCTCAATATATTGTATTAAAATGTTGAAATTGTGTACTGGCTCATATGAAACGCCCGACGTACAGCAAGAATTGAACGGTCTAATGGTATGTTTGTGTGTGCAGCGAGCAAGGCTCAGGCGCCGCCGCCGCCGCTGAAGGTCCCGCTGGAGGGCTGGTCGGGCACCTCGAGCGCCTGCTAGCGAGCGCGGGGGGCGGCGCCCTCCGCCCCTCGCAGCCCTCCCCCGGCCCCGCCCCCACACACGCCGCCCATACCGCCCACCTCGCGCCCGACGCCCACCCCGCACACGCCCTACTCTCAGTCGCACACGCCCTGCTCGGCCCCGCCAGCGCCATCGCCGCCCCCACCACCACCCGCCAAGCCTCCAACGTACTCCCCATAGACGACCTCACCATGCCCCCGGACGACGTCAGCGACCTCCGCGACGTCGTCGACGCGATCAACCGACTGTGCGACACTATGAAGACCTCGCACTACGACCACGAACCCGATGCCCCCAGTCCGGAAGTGACTTATCGCCCCATTGTGACCGAGATCTCGTCTTCCGCACAACACGTAAAACCAGATTCGATGTCATGGATACTACGCGCGAAGTGTCGATCAGTGAGACGGAAGCGGGTAGTAGAGTTTCAAACATAGAGATGTGTGAACTCGCGGCGGAAATATTCGATTGCGTCGAAGCAACGAGTCCGGAGGAGCAGATGCGGGTCGACGTGAACGATCGCTGGAGTGATTCGGTTATGTCGCTAATGGAGACGGTCGCATCCGACACCGAACCGGCGGCACAGTGTGAGCCTAGTGAAATGTATTACACTGCGTCGTCCGAGGTGTCTTTGCTGTCGGATACGGAAATTCCGGAGAGGATAGCCGTCGATGAAGAATTGATTGAGGGTAGGGAGGGGAAAGACGACAGGAAGGAATGCGTGATAGCGGGCCACGTGGCCGCGATGAGGGAGCGCTTCGAGAGCATGACCCGGACAAACACGCCTTGTCCGGATCTGATGCGGTCGTCGTCGCCTTCGCTAGATATTTTCAGGAACATCACGCCGTCTCCCGATCGATTAGGGTAGCCTTACATGTAATGGTTCTAGAGTAAACGTTAGTTGGAAGGGCAATGCACATTTTAGTGGTTTATATCCATCTAGTAATTTATGAAACGTTCCCTGTTATGATTTGTGGCATTTAAACTGGTTTCTATTTCTCCAATATCTGGAACTACATAAACACTTAGGCACCTACTTCATCGGAGCTTCAAACGTCCAGCGATTGAAAGTAACGTCATCTCCTTTATGAACATAGCGTCGTATTCTAGAACGAAACTCTACGTTATATTTACTTGAATTGAGTTAGAAAGGTATAGCGCTATACACAATAAACAGTGGCATCCTTTTCTAACTCTATTTAAGTAAAGATCAATGCTTGAATCTCCGTTTAGAATACGGCCATAAACTTTAACTATGTACCACACCACTTGAATCAATATAATAATTGGGTGTCTTTTTCAACCAATCTTTAGTTTTAGTTATTATCTACTTACCTTACTCACCTTTATCCAGAGTTGCCATTATCCACATGATTCTCCCAACATTGACTTCAATGAGTGTTGCCCTTAGAAATATTTCGGAAGTATTCATTATTCGTATTGTAATTAATCCGTTGCTAGTCGTCGAGTAACACCAATAAATATATTAGAAAAAAAAGTGCCAAGGTTTCACACTTAGCAGACGGTTGTGATTATTTTGGTAGCGATGTCGTCTTACTGCAATTTGAACAGGTACATATCGTGAAAGATTGTTTAGACTTTTAGGTAGGTCCTTTCGTGATCTTGGTCTTTGTAACGAAAAACATTCAACTGAAAAATCTACATCGTATTTATTGTGATCTTAGAAGCTCAAGTTTTGTAGTTTTCTTATTGAAATTGTAAAAATTAAGCTATTTGTAACAAGTTTACCGTATTTGTATTCAGACCAAGTAGCGGGTAATGTGTTATAGCTTAGCTGAGACGTAATAATGTTACTCGTCTAGCGATTGCCAATTGAAAAAAAAAATACTACAATATTTCATTATAATTATTGAGAGTGCATAAAGTTACGTTATTGAAAGTTGCCATAAATAGTTTTAAGTGTACTGTTGAAAATTTGTTGTCAAATTATTAGCAGCATTTGTTTACTTTGAAATTAATCTGTTGTGAATTTTTTTACCAAGATATTTAATTGGGTTATGTATTACAATCATTGACGTGATACTAGATAAATACGTTTCTTTATTTGTAAGCCTGTTGTAATGTAATTAATATGTGTATGTACTTATATAAAGGTTCTACATTATGCCCTGTAACAGTCTAGTGCTAGTAAATAACTGTCATGTATGATAAACGTGTTATGTGTACAGAATAAGACCTTTTATTATTGTAATTCAATATACGGCTTTATTAATAACAAAGTTTATTTCAATATTTTCATACATTGCAAGTCCACACCTCTAATGGTTATAAAGCTAGCAGGATGAGTGATCTGCTGACCCGCCGCCGATACCCTTTACACAACATTAATAGGCCACGAAAACTATTTCATATTATGAATTATGTTACAGTATGAATGACATTAAGAACAAGACAATGAGCACATAGTTGCATCCTTAAAACAGTTCATTAGCAATAATAACATGTCAAGATACACTCGCCAGCGAGTAGCGGTGGCGTTCAATGTCGAACATGGCTACCTCAAAATGTTACTATTACAAATCGACAAGGAATGAAATCAAAAGCAAACTTGAATATTCAGAGCATTTAATCAGTAAAGTAGTCAAAATTCTACAAGAGTAGGCAAACGTCACAACTTCACGTGGAAACGCTTAAGAAAAAATTCAAGGCAGATAAACATTAACATTTCGCTATGATATTTACCATTTAACACCAGAAATTTAAAACTGAATTATCACTACATAAAAATCTGCCGACAGTCTATATGCGAGAGCTCGGTGCGAGCGGTGTTATATAATGAGTGATCGCTAAGGACAGGGGGCCGCCAATCCAACAACGCAAGTTGTGACAGCAAGTCGCCTGCGGGGCGCAGGGAACTGCCGGCCCAACCTCGCGGGCAGCGGGCGACTCGCGTCACCTGTCCCTACGGCCTTACCTGGCCGCCGGCCGCTACCGGTAGCGCGGCTGCATCATGGGCAGGCCCGGCACGCCGCCCGGGAACATGCCCATCGGCACCATGCCGCCCGGCACCAGCATCCCTGCACACGGGGCGGCGGGTCAGAGCGCGAGCGCCGGCGCGCCAACAGGGGGCCGGGGCCCAACACGGCTCCGACCGCGCGCGTCTCACACACCACACGCGCGCGGCCCGACCCGTGTGACTGCTCAACAATCGCCTGTCGTCTGACGCCCGCGCGCGCGCCCCCCCATACCCTAAAACTGGCACAAAAACTAGCAGAAAAAACGCGCTGGGCGGCCACGAAAAAGGCTGCGACCCAAAAAGGCTGTTGTCAGTATGTTTAAATAATCAAAATGACTCATGTAGCAGACAAAAGTATAAACTAAAACAGCATTTCTTGGGACCAAGACTTTTTTCGTCGCTGGCGATCGCATTTTTCCGCTAGAATTTTTCTGCCAGTTTGAGCCTCAGCGCCGGTCCGAACCGGACCCGATCGGCCCGGACCGCACCGGGGCCGGTCCGGCGGGGGCGCGCGCGCTCGTTGTGCCCACTGATTTAAGGTGCAGTATAAGCAAAGGAACACAGGTAGGTAGGATAAATAATTCACATGAAAAATCACACTTCCAAAATACTCGGCGATGTAACGTATCCGGAGTCATGCATGTTCAGTGTGATCCGAGATGGTTGCTCGTAGAAACCAATTCAGCCAACGACTATTAACTCTTCGTTTCATGCACATTGTAAAGCGACAAAACTACTGTACGTAAATATAATATTAGTGTACCCACCGTGAAACCGCAAAAAGTCACATCATATATATGACACTACGAGAAAATCGAGACAGTAATAAGATAAGAGCTACTACAATAAGCAAATCCATTAAGGAATGTGAATAAAATTACCGCTCATTTTTCATTCCGATCCTCCGAAAGTGCGGATGGCACAAAAATCACAGTTATACTCTTGTCAGTACTTGGGACTGGGGACAGTAGATTCATATGGGGTGAGGACGAGTCGCCCGGCGTGTTAGTGGGGTGTTAGGGGTTGTGAGTATCGGACAAGCTGTTAAGTGTTTATATACTGAGAGATGTAGGGCGTCGCGGCTACAGCGGCCGCCTCCATTGCTTAACCTTAGTACGTATACAGAATACAAGTGGCACCCACCGAGCGCAAACGTCAGCAGACTGCTCTGTAAGCCAAGCACTTCGGTCTTGTGCTGCCTTCGACATTAGCGAATAAAGCCGAGAGCCGGTCCTCGCTCTTAAAAACATAATCCATCAAGTTCTTATAGAAAATATTAATTATTTATATATCTATTTGTCACATTTAAGTCTGTCGTGGAAAATAGACAAGCGTTCCGATTATAAATATTTATTTCAAACATTAAAACTCCATTTTCCACGCCTTTAACATGTTTCACGTCAAATTTTACAAATAGTAAATCTAATTTAAACAAATGTTACCAATATCAAACATTTAAACCTAAGATATGAACTATCATTACATCTCTTAAATTTAATAAATGCAAATGGAGTAAAGATTGCTTAGATACACTGAAAATGTAAGTTTAGAATCAATTATGTACTGAGTTTCTGAATCACAAATGTATTATATTGTACACTATAAAATTAATTTGCTTCTAGAGGTGTCACAACAGCAGTCTTGTTATTTTACTTCAACATGAACATTATATCGTTAATTCTTTGGCTTTTGATCAAAAATTTAAAGACTTACTTGGACCATACTGACATCAAAATACATTACAATTACATACAAAATGTATGAGCAAGTGGTTGTGCAACATAGTAAGGTAAATAGGTTATCCTAAAATACCAGATACATAGTTTCACTTAGGTTCATCTAGTTACAAAAAAAGAGTTCACATTATGCTTTTTTACACTGTGGGCCACCTATTATATCTGAAATATATGTTATAAAAAAAGATCAGCTGATCTAAAATTTGATAATGTACTTTTGCCAGTTGAATTACTCACTATAAAATTAGGTACTACAACACATTGGTTTGTAAAATGGGAAAATGTTACATTTGTAATTACATACTGTCAATGGGACGTGTATTGTAGTATCAAACTCTGGAATATTTTTGATTGACTCATAAGCATAAGTAGTTTTTTAATAAAAATTTCCTAAGCCTAGGCGTAACAATAAAAATCAATATAGGTCGTATTATAAATTAGGCAATTTCAACCGATATACTTATAGTTGAGCAGCCGTTAAACAATTTTATAAAATGTTTCCCACGTATTAGTTCTACTATTCATAAAATCTATGAATATGTTAAAATTAGCGATCAAGTAATACGTACGGCAAATTGGGTGTTATCTGGTAAAAATTTACAGTGCCGGACAAGGGGAGAGAGGTATATATAACATTTTTATTTTTGAAATATCCTTGGTACTTGGCAACTTCTAAACCGGAAACTCTTCTCGTTTATGTTTACTCGGTATGCTAGCATTGTATTGGATGTTGCCATTAATTTTGTTCAAAAATTTTGTATATTACATGGGGGAAGGGTGGTCATAAATCTTTTAATAATCGCGTTATACTCGAACACTCCTATATTTAAGATATTAATCCATTGAACGCTCGGAATCAGGACAATAGAAAACCTATTGTATCTGGCGCGCGCATGGGGGACGAGGGCAGACATAAATTTAAAAAAAATGCGTTACGTAATACTTGAACACTCCCTTATCTTAAGATATTAACCCATTGAACACACACAACTTTGTGTCTGCGCTTTAAGGCTCATTGGGTCGAAGGGTTAAAGATAAGTCAATACACGTCCCACTGTCTCAACAGTGTACCTACATGTGTCGTGTGTGTATCGCGTACGGTCGTTCGCATACGTACCGGGCTGGAGCGGGCGCATGGTTGAATGCGCATGACGGCAGCATGCCCATCACGGGCGGCATGGAGACGGCACGCCCACCCGCACCGGGGGCAGGACCCCGACCACTTCGGGACTACACGAGAGGCGGCCTTTGGCGGGCCGGCACTGCGCGACATGGGGCGCCACCTGCGGAAGGTCATCATTGAGCTCGGATAGTCAGACCAGAGATTCATGGAATCACTGTTAAGTACGGGCGCTTGAGAGTGGACGCCGCCACTGCCGCCGACATGTGTGCCGCCACCTGGGGGAAGGTGGTGCTCACTAAATATATAACTGCTCAGACTAACTGGATAGGAGTTGTGGTCACTAAAATCTAGCTGGGCACCTACGAAACCTAACGCACTACAGCTGACATGTGTGTGCCAAGTGGTAAACCTGAAGCTGGTTCAACCTGGAGTCACTGTTGCTAAGTACGGGCGGCTTGGAGACGGGATGCCGCCATGTGTGCTGCCACCTGCAGAGGTTGTGGTGGTCAGACGATATGGGGATAACTAGACGGACTAGCCGGAGATAAAACTAACACACCACCAATGTACATATATTGTGCACACTAGCCAGGGATCACTTGTCAGATTACCTGGGGAGAAATTAGGCTG
Organism: Leucinodes orbonalis; assembly: GCA_019425675.1. Lineage (NCBI taxonomy): Eukaryota > Metazoa > Arthropoda > Insecta > Lepidoptera > Crambidae > Leucinodes > Leucinodes orbonalis. The sequence continues at coordinate 26,216 of PQWD01014873.1, forward strand.
CTAATAAACTTTAACTAGATGCACAGCTGTTAGTGGTTTCAAAGCTGTATACCACTGTCACCAAGTGAGACATATCCTACTTACTTCATACTGACTTACATAGTGCGTAAAATCATCTAGTTTCAAAAACATTATTTTTCCGGATTTATTTTATAACCCAGTCAATACCAATGTTATGAACAGCCATCTAGTGTTAGCTGGAAGGCTCGAGGTTTAGTAGGGGCTTAGTGCATGTATTCCTGGGTTAAAAACCTAACAATTGTCGTCTCTGGTGATTGAGCAGTGTTGACGGAAAATAATTATTATCAACTGTCATTAGTTTCCTTCAACACTGCGTAAGCGTCTCACTTACCATAAAGTGATAGTACTGGTCGTCCTGTTCACACCATAAAAATAAAATAAAAAAAATCAGCGCTCGCCACTTGGCCGGTGGAGCTGTGAAGGCCATCGGCGGCCAACAGCGAAAAGTCCATCCGATAAAAAACAGAAATGAATACCGTGTGAGGTTCAAAAGATTAATCCAGCTATCTTTTGTCATTTTTGTCGAAAGTAAACGAATCGTAACACACATTATAAAGACGAAAAGCGTTGTGTCAGAAAATATGCTTACGTATTGAGCAGATCCATTTAATGTTTTGTATTGAATTAAAAAAAATACTAGTAATGAAGATAAAAAATTGAATTATTTGTTTTTGCAATCAGTGTTATTCATTTTGCATACCCTACTCATAATCTCTCTGCATGCTACTGCACATAGAGCACGCAGATGGACATAGGGGACACGAAAGCAGATGCTCCATGGATCTCTCCATGCTCTTGACTGCTCAAGAAAGCCCCCACTTTACCATATGTAGATATCGCAGCCTTCTGGTTAAATTAGCCATCTAATTGCACGCAAAATAGACATATTTGACGACCCATTTTGGTGTAGCGGTTGAGACTGCTACACCAAGGGTTCCGGGTTCGATCCCCGGGCAGTAAAAACATTTGTGTGCATAAACATGTCTGTCTGTATTGGTTTGGGAGTTTTCTATGTATGTTCATCATCAACTCATTAAACGTCTCCACCGAGCAGCACGAGCCTACCCGTATAGGGTGTTTAGGTCTTAGTCGTCCACGCGGGCCCAGTGCGGGTTTGACGACTTCACGCACAACCTTTGAATTTCTTCTTAGGCGTGCGCAGGTTTCCTCACGCTGTATTCTTTCACCGTAAGAGCGTCGGATAACGTTCATATAATTTTTAAAATTGAGAACACATTGTACGTGGCGGGATTAGAACCTCAGCCCTTCCGGTAGGAGGGCAATAGTCCACACCGTTGAGCCACCGACGTTCTTGTTGTCCATCGATACCGTAGCAGAAATAAAATTCGGTATTCTCCACCATTCGGAATAAAATACCAAACCTATTTTTATAAAGCGCACCTTATTTATTTGACGTTTCATCACTTTTGTTTATATGTAATGTTGTTTTTTAAAATTCACCGAAACCAAGAAATATGAGGTCAATTGATGATAGTGAGCAATGACGTCACATATCAATAATCTCATACAAATATATGGAAATATTTCTTTTTGACAGTTCATAAAAGGTACTCTTTTCCGAACTGACTACTGCTGTTAACCGCAGATGGCCTTTACAGCTTCACCGGGCAATTGGCGAGCGCAAATGGCTCTCAGCCTATATCATAAAAGGTGCGTCAACGATGAGTGGTGTCAAATATCGAATTGTCATCATCCGTATTGGATGGTTGATTTGACCAGATGGGTGGAGCCATAGATTACCCAATACAGGAGATGGGGCAAGCCGCGTTTTTAAGTGCGACAAATGTAAGCTCAACGAGCATACACTGGCTGGCAGTTTACGCTCTGTGAGACGAGTCAAGACGCACGAATATTAGAAAAAATTACCGTTTTTGCCCAAAATGCCATCCTGTGCAATTGTAACATGCCATCATCGCAATGAATCAGTAAATTTACCAAGAAATATAATAACTTTTCACAGGTAAGAAGCGAAAAGAAATTGCGACACTGGGACTGCGTATAAACTTGGCGGCTTGTCCAGTCTAATTGTATATTCGGATGTCTGTGGGTGGAGCATATAGGTGGTGTGGTTACCTCAGCGTGGCTGGTGGCGGCGGCGGGTGGTGCGGGTTGGTGTGGGGTGGGTGTGCGGCGGCGGCGCGCGCGGGCGGTACGCGGCGCGCGCGCGGATTCTCCAGCGACACGTCTCGGGCGGGTGCACGATGGAGGCGCCCGCCCCCGTCGCCGCACCAGCGGGCACGCGTTCGCCGCCGGCGGCTTCACCTCGCCGTTCTCCTTCGACTCGCTGCTCGTGGTCGCGGCGCGCTTATTGTCGCGTTACTTAAACCAATCAATTGAAATCCAGTGTTGCCATCTCATTTTTAGAAAAAACTTTTTGAGAAGTACAAAAAAGGAGAAGGGCTAGATTGAGCATCAAAAGATTCTGTTCTAAAAACGCTGAAATAATCATGCCATGAAGACGTTTTTTAGGGTGTCTAAAAAAGGTCATCATGACCAATGAAATAGCAAAAAGTACTTGTTACATGTCGAAAACTTTACAATTTGGTAATATTTTCAAGACAGTGAAAAAGAGCTAGATTGCTCTTTTCGGGGTAAATCGGTTAGAAAAGAAGTACACCTATACAAAAAAATGCTAGAACTAGCTACAAAAGGGTTAATATGGCAACACTGATTCAATCAAACCACCGGCAGGCCGATCGCGTTATTTTAACACAAAGGTTTCGATCATAACATGGGTATATAGGTCTCGCCAAACTTTTTAGCCGCTCCAAACTTCGCACAAGACGATGCACAGTTTACAAAATTCATATATTTTTACTTGACTATACCTGCGCAGCAAGTACTTGCAGCTATATTCGGAGCGGCCATTAAGTTTGGCGAGATATGTAGTTACGTTATCCTTCCGATCCTGTTATGGTTGACATTTCCGATATTCAGTATTGCACTAAGGTTAAGGTTCCATTTCGTCTGAACTAGCTGTCAAATCATTAGCGCGATATGAAATTGACCAAGTTGTGTTTCAGTCCAAGTCTAATTTTAAATTTTACGTTATAGCAGTCAAAATTTAGCGCGATCGGCCTGCAGACTTGTTGGTATGGTCGAGAAATCGGCCAACCAAGAGAATCCGGAAGATTTGAGAACCAGGCACTAACATAAATTTTGTGTGCATATTCATTTATCGTCACCATTGCAGCCAAATATTGAAGCCATATGACTATCATTAGAAAATTAGAAAAACTTACCTATAAGCCGGGAAGGTAGGTTTACTAGGTGTAGACGTGGGAATGCTGGCTGCCGGGAATAAAGGCCTCATGCCTGGCATCATCATTCTGCAACAAAATCAATGAATATGTTATAACTCAAACCTATAATTAAACCCTATCATGACATCCATGAATCCCACAAAATCCAAGCAGCTATACTGAAGCTAAATGTGTTTGTCAGATGTCTCTAAATAATTTAACCACTTCATTTCGAGACTAAGGCAAACAAAAGAAACTAATGATTTACAAGTTATTTATGCAGAAAACTACCATAAATTAAAACAGATTAGTTGTTTTACTTTCAAATTTATTTTTTAACAGTAACAGTTTTAGTGATTAAGTTCTTAATTAAGTTGTTTTACTTAAAACATGTTTTTTTTACTACTAGGTCAGAGTATAAGATATCACATAACATACAGAAATAAACACACTTCAATATACCATTTCCAAAAGAAACAAGTTTACCTTTGTGCCTGCATGAATGGGGGCATCATGGCACCCATTGACATATGACCAGGGTACATCCCCGAGGGCACAGGGCCCATGGGTGTCGGCAATATGCCTTGTGTGACTGATGATGGTCCCGGACCAAGCTGTGGGCAGAAAATAAAAGGTTATTACCAAAATGTATCATGTATTGAATCCAAAATAACCATAGGGCTTCAATTCTGATTGATGATGAGCCAAACATTATGATTTGATTACATAATTTTGGAAGCTAAGTGTCGCCATATTAAGTATTAATTTTGGTCACAAGTTATAAATGTTTCTAGTATTGTTCACTAAGTTATAAAAAAAAACCAAGATATTGTCTCAAATGAGTGCCAAAATTGAGTATTGATTAGCATGCATTAATGCCATTCTTACAGAATAAGTATTTTTTCATTAACAACCCATTTGGTGTAATGGTTGAGACACTACACCGGAGGTTCCAGGTTCAATACCTGGGCAGTACAACCATATGTTTGCAAGAACATGCCTGTTTGTATTGGTCTGGGTGTTATCTATGTATACTATGTTTGTATTTACAAAAAAACAGTATGTTTATCCATTGTTCAGTACCCATATTACAGGCTAATATTTGGGACTGGATGGCACTGTGTGAATGTCAGTGGATTACTATTCATTTAAAATAAGTAATGTTTGGCATTGAAATATGACTTTATTCTCTCCATAACTATGCTGTGCTGGAAGGCTTGTGCCCTGCAGTGGGCCATTATAGGCTGATAATGATAATAAATATTGTTTTTAGTAATAAATATGTAATGTAGCATTTAACTACAACTATTAAAGTCCACAGCTGGGCATAGGTCCTCCAAATCTGCGCCAGATATCCCAGTTATCTGCTTTTCCCATCCAGCCTCCACCAGTGACCTACTGCAAGCTGTAAGTCTATCAGGCCAAAGGGCATCCTATGCTATTATATGTTAGTTATATTACACTTACTAATGCTGGTGTGGCTTTTTTCTTTGCTGCTGGTTCATCATCTTCACTATCGGAGGCTTTACCACCACCTAAACAAATGTTTAGTTTATACACTAATGCCTCATAGACGCGAAATGATTTTAAAATAACACAATGTTTAACCTAACCCAAGTACACTACAGGGATAAACATGTGCAATTATTCAAATTTAATACAATTAACATCCCATTAAAACACAGTAGCTAAACATCCATAATGCTTAACTACAACTAAGTGATATAGAAACATTGAATATGGTTTTGTACATACAGTTTGTTCCAAAACTATTGACGAACCAAAAAATAAGACTATTTATACCTGATTTCACTTTCTCATGCTCTCTTATATCTTCAGGCGGAATACCTTCCATGCCATAGATTTCTATTTCTATATTTGACCTATTTGGTAATGAATTTGGTACTTTGTCTATGGCTTCTTTGTGAACCTGAAATAAATAAGATTGTTAATAAATATATATGTGGGTAAATACAGAAATCCAAGGATTTGAATGTATGTCATTTAAATGAATATTTACGTAGTTCAAGTATGGGTGTATAGAATAAGACGCGCCAAAATGTCTAAAGATATACACAAGTTATAGCAACGCATGGTGGTTATAAGTGGCTGTGGGCGGGCGGGGCGCGTGCCAAGTCAAGTGGAGGGCTACGGTGACGTACCTGCATGCAGTGTATTGACAACCCGGGGCCTGTATACAACTTTTTGTGGCATATGTGACATTTGAAATGTTTCGCTTTCTGGTGTTGAATCAAAATCTTTTCATCGTCAAATTCCCTATTACAATACCTGAGAGAAACGTTAAGGAAATAAAATGATATTAAATTCAGACAAATTATTTGATGAAATAACTCTGATAATTTTAGATCGAATGACCCAAATTCGAAGGTCAAGCTAAATTTGTAATCCAGTTTAACTTTATATGAAAAGGATACCAGCACCAAGGTTTCGATGCCTTCTTCTTCTTACGGCCCATTATTTATAATGTGATTATCACTAAGAACTTAACACAATATTAGCACGAAACAAGAAGAGTAAAATTTAAGTCAAATAAAGTTATTTATCACAGCTAAAGAGTAATTAAATAACAATAAATTCTTTCAATGACGCAAATCGATATAGTTAAGCAAAATGGCGTCTAACACAACTGTCAAAGTCGGATACGCCACATTGCGAATCAAAGCACACCATAGACTAACTAAAGCATAGTAGGACTGTTGATAAAATATCGATATATCGAAATATCGATATTATTATTTAGAAATATCTATATTTATTACTAATATTTTTTGGGCGACATATCGACTTCGATAATGAAATATGAATATCGACGGTCAATATTTTTTAAAAATAAGTTTTCATTATTATGGTCTGTCTCGTACTACTATGTAGTCGTGATTAATACAAGCAAAGTTTAAAAAGAAAGGTTATGTAAAAATATTACCGTCTTGTGTAATTAATGTAGTGGGAAAGCACGTGTTACTCAGTTTTAACTTATTTAAAATCTAGTTACAAAGTAATGTGAACTTCCATAATTATGTCGTCTTCGAAAAATTCTTCTATTGTGTGGACATATTTTAAGAAGTAAATCTTTCAGTGCCTAATAATCGTAGTAGTCAAACACTGAACATATAAAACAACGAGTGTTTTTGAAACTCTTACTGAGAGTTATTGGTATGCATAGTTTTTTAATGAAAATTCAACAATAATTGTTAAGAACCTAACATTTTCATACATTTATAATTTAATTTGTTAATAAATATACTGAATTAAAAACTGTGTAATAATTTTGAGCCGACTTAGGATTGTTTTTTTAAACGAAGACTTTAAAAAAAAATCGATCTATCGAAATATCGATATTTTTCGATATATCAAACTCCGATATTGATATATTTTAAAATATCGATATATCGAGAATACGATATTTTAAAAAATATCAACAGTCCTAAAGCATAGACAGAGACTGTGCTGCCACCTTAGTTTAAACAATGGTGCCGTTGGAGAAGATAAGGCTTCCAGATTGGGCTACATCTCAGGGCCAGATTGAGCTGCATAGCCAAGAAAAGACTTTCTGTATAAAAAATACTAAAATAAACCTAGAGTTACGAAAAAATAAAAAAAAACATTTTCCTTACCGATGAAACAGACTATTAAGCGTTAAGTACACGATTGCAAGAGATCGGCTTTACGTACCCTCTTGTCTGTGATACAAATAATACAAGTACCATGACAAAAATATAAAACAATGGCGATATTTTAAAAACAATGAAAAGAAATAAATAGTTACAAAAAGAGTTCACTTATGGTAAGAAGTGCTAGATCTAGCCCAAAAAGTGCTAAAGTGGTAAGACTGAAGTTTTGACAATTTTGACATACAACTGGGATGAATTTAAATGTTAAATGTTGCATCAAATGAAATCCAGAAATGGAATAATTATCAATTTTATTTAAGTTAAATGATAAAATATATTTTATGCATAGCTTGTTTGTAAATACGAGGACTTTAATTATTCTAATTATTTTAATAGTTATAATAATTAAAATTTTTGTATCAATAATAATAATGAATTTTATTCGCACTAATATGTTAACTAAATGTATTTTATAAGAATCATTTATTTATGATGCTCTAATTATTTGCTGATAATATTTTTTAACCCCCGACGCAAAAAGAGGGGTGTTATAAGTTTGACGTGTTTGTCTGTGTGTCTGCTGTGGCACCATAACTCCCGAACGAGTGGACCGATTTTGATTTAGTTTTTTTTTTGTTTGAAAGGTCATTTAATCGAGCGTGTTCTTAGCTATGTTTTATTAAAATCGGTTAAGCCGTTTATAAGATATAGGGGATAAAAGTGGGAATGAAAAACCGATTGTTTGCAAATATGCCCGAATGGGGTATCAAATGAAAGGAAATGATTCGTACATTACAATAGCTAAGTTTATTTAAAATCGGTTCAGCCGTTTTAAAGATATAGGGGATGAAAGTGGGAATGAAAAACCGATTGTTTACAAATATGCCCGAGTGGGGTATCAAATGAAAGGAAATGATTCGTTCATTACAATAGTAAGTAAGTAAAAACAGGGGTGTTATAAGTTTGACGTGTCTGTCTATATACTAAAATCTAACTTAACCTAACCTACCTATAAAAGTATGAAATAAAAATTAAATTAAAAACCCCCGACACAAGTACTTAAGTAATTTCCCTTTAAAACTAAAAATAATAAAAATCTTAATGTTAAAGTACCTAAGAATCTATTAATAATTCTAAAAAAAAACCTCGCGTTGGGGGACCGCTCTTAAACTAACAATTCAAATACAAATAGTCTAAGTAAGTAACAGAGATGAACATAAAATCAAAATTAAGGGAAAAATTCAAAAACTTTCATGAAATTCCTTCAAAAAGTCTTGGGTAAAAGCCTAAAGAGGCAACCATCTTATGAAAAATAGCGTAGATAAGAAAGAAATAATAACCTCGCGTTGGGGGACCGCTCCCCCAACGCGAGGTTTTTTTTTAGAATTATTAATAGATTCTTAGGTACTTTAACATTAAGTTTCTTATATTATTTTTTACTTTTTAAAGGGAAATTACTTAAGTTCTTGTGTCGGGGTTTTTTAAATTTTGTTTAATTTAACAACTATTGCTTGCTAATTGCTTGATAACATGTAGACTGGACGTGTGTTTAAAATCTTCTCATTTAAAATACCGTCACTAATTTATCCGCTTGATTTTATTATTGTACAATGATATTTTGTATATATAAAGGTAGATACGACATCCGTGCCTCAAAACGAACCGCCGAAGAGAGAACAGTTTGTACTCTTTTGTTTAGGTGTTCGCTGCATTCGGAACACTTTTTTCGATTGTTTTGTGAGCATATCACGAATCCATACTTTTTACATCATTGTTATTGCAGTTCTAATTAAATAGGCGCTTTGATTTAATGGATTTTAGCATTTCTTAATATATATTCTTGATTTTTAGTACAATAGTCTTAAATTCTAATATTATTTTTTAAAAGCGGAAACAAATTCCCAAACCGATGAACGTGTGAACACTTAGGTATCCAAGTATTTTAATAAGAAGTGGTGCTATTGAACGAGTGATACCTATTTAATCAAATATGCATAGTAGAAATTCTAATTATGGTCATATTTATTGTATTATCTATCCATGGACACACTTATTAGATATTGATTATTAATAACCAAGTAGAAAGTTATTAAAAACAGTACTTAGCTAATGGAATTCTTCTCATTTTCAATTTATTGTTCGAAGACTTAGATTATATTAAAGAAACCAAGGAGATGCCAATTTGCCAAACATAAGAATTTGAAATAAAGAAGGAAAACAAATAACTTGAATGATGGAATTTAGTTCCTGTAAATATCCTTTATGCAGTGGCGTGCACTCCATATATGCAAATAAGTAGTGTGCGTCCAGATAACCTAGAAAATCGCCAACATATTAAATTATTCCCATCTATTCGCCCTTTGTCCTCTACAGAATTGAAACCATAGGCGATCTGCTGTCATCAACGACACTCAATTTGACAATAATATAAAGGAATCATTGTTTTTGCGATTAGTGTCATCACTTAGCATACCCTAATCATAATCACTGTGCACGCCACTGCGTTTATAGAGATTATATCATATTAAGCTCAGGGACATTTTCCTTAATAATGTAGGTAGGTATTTTTGCACCAAAATAAAATACTGCCGCTTAAAAATAGGCAGTTTACTTAAATTCATCTGAACATGAGAAGCGCGGGCAGTTATCTGTTGGTTATCAGTATGGGAGACACTAAATGGCATTAGTGGTATTTGCAAAGACTTAGCAGATCATGCCATCACTGAGATCATTCTGACAGGCCTGTGGAGGAGGCGTGAGCCGACTACCCTGGTGTTACCAGGTTTATATGCAAAATAACTTAGTAGTTATTTTGCATATAAACCTTGGTAACACCAGGTAAATATAGTTATTAACAGTAGTTATTTTGCATATAAACCTTGGTAACGTTATCCATCCTTAGTAACGGACTTAAAAATAAAAAATATATACTTCTGTATATCTGACAAGATATCTCAGGTATGTTTGGAATTTTTTACCAAGCTTGAGTTTCATATAAGCAACGCGCGAGGCTTTGTCGACCTTTCTATAATCAACGATTGACATCTTCGAATCAGAATTTATCTACATTTATGTGTTAATAAGTTCGAATTCCGCCACGTTTTTCACAAATTCGACGGTAAAGTAAAACATCGTGAACAACCTGCCCACGCCTACGAAGTGATTCAAAGGTTGGGCGCGCCGGAGTTGGCCCATCCGGACTGGGCCCGCGTAGACGAAAGTGCAGATGGCTCTCAGCCTCAAACATTTACACAACCCTAAGGGCGTCCCAGAGCGGGACTCGAACTTCTGCTTAGTGCGTTGCAAGGCGTGAAATAACGCTTTGTGTTGTGTTTTGTAGAGTGAGGTTTCCTGGGGCCCAAACCCCTTTTTTCAATCGTTTCCTTTCCCCTTTTTTAGGTAAGTTACGGACTCGAAGCTATTAAGGTAGGTACCACCGCAGTGTCAGATGTCGTCCCGTGAATCAGAAGTAGTGGACTTTTGTGTTTCGGGGTGAGGGCTAGTGAAATTACCGGGATTAAAGAGACCTAACTTGTCTCAAGTGACGGGCACGGGGCATTGTTGGATGATAATAGCTGCCTACCAGTTGTTGGTCGCCTTCAATGCCGCTTTCATACCATCAGGTGAGCGTCCAGACCATCCTGTACACTTATAACATAAAAAACAAAAGCACATAAGAAGAAAGCCGAAAATATTACAGTTTGTGTAACTTTATTTATGGTGTATCAACACTACCAGCGTATTCTTCAACCACGGGCATCTGCATGACAGGCATGAGCCGGGGGCGTGAGTTTACCTCTGTTCCCTCATTGGTCGCGAAGTCTCATTGTGCGCACTTAGACAGGATTAGTATTATCTTACGTTTGAAATGTGTCGAGTGCGTCTGAGTAATAAATAATAATCTAGCAAGATATGTTGTTACTCGAGATAAAATAACTACAATTATTTCATCAACGCGTTTAATTAACGAATAAATCTATGTTGCCGAGTTATAATTACTAAGTGTTTATAATATTAGAAGGAGCGCTAATCACATGCATTTGCAAGCTAGCTAGCAAGGCAATTCTTCTAAAACTACTTGCATATTTATATCTCCTTTATTTTACATATTTAGATTTTTATATACATATATTATTATCTTTATTTTAACCAGTACAAACAGACACAATAGAAAATTGTGGTAATTAATAAAATAAAATATAAATAAATATACCCTCACATTCACACAGCGCCATCTAGCCCCAAGTTAAGCGTAAAGCCTCTAGTATGGTACTAAACAACGGATAAACAAACATACTTATATACATATTTATGTAAATACATACATATTATATACTTAGAAAACCCCCAGACCAATACGAACAGATGTCATCCACACAAAGTTTGTACTACCCGGGGATCGAACCCGAACCCTTGGGTAGTAGCCGGCGTCTAATACCATTACTCAAAGGGTCGTCAAATATGAATACCCTATATACAATTTATCAACGGCTCCTATCATGTTTAGGTATGTGACGTCAATATGTTACGTGTGTTATTTAGGGTTCCGTAGCAAATGGAAAAAAAGGCACCCTATAGATTCGTAAGTCTGTCCGTCTGTCCGTCCGTATGTCACACCTTTTTTCTCCAAAACTATAAGCACTACACTAATAAAACTTTATAACTTTGAACCGTTATAAGGTTTTGAAAGAAACTGAAAAAAAAAATTTTTGGGGTTCCCCATACATTGATTTTTTCATCGTACCCCCATGTGCCTAAGTTAATAAAAACATTTTATTTTATGTAACTTGCTGCTGCGAACTCTCCACGGGCGAGTCCGACTTACGCTTGGCCAATTATAGTAAGTTAGCTTCAATCACGGTTGTCAGCATTAGTAGATTTAGCTTTTGATTTTTACCGTATCAACTAATATCAGTCAATCATCGATACATCTACCATAGAAAGATATGTATTATGATGAAATCTGTAAAATATCACAACATAGATCAAAGTCACTTATTAGATAAAAAAAAACTAGAAGAAAAAATAACACATTGAAGAGGTAATCAAAATAAGTAGTATAAGTACCTACCTCAGTAGCTTTTGTACTTACTTGTACACTATTAGTTCGTTAAAGGCACCTAAAGATTTAAATTATTGTTTCAAAAGGAAACGGTGTTTACGGTTGTCTGGAAATTACATACAAAGGAAAATAAAGCTAATTGTACAGGATTCATATTGTACCTAATAACAGGAAAATTAAAAAAAAACTCCTTTTTTGAAGTTTTCTGAAGATCTGTGTCTTTATCGTCTATTAGCAAAAGCTTAAATTTATTGTCTCATATAAAAACTCTAATTGTTATATCTACGCGTGTAAGGATTAACAAAATTACAACAAAACTCACATCATGATAATACGAGTATTGTGCGAATAAAAATACCGCGCGAGTTTAATATTTACATGATGGCTTCTGTGTGAAAAACAAATTGTTTTGGGAGCAGTCATACTGAGTGAGGCATTGTGCAAACATTGATCGCCTTTGTCAATGCACTCACTCTTCTTCTTCTTAGCGTGTCGAAGGTAAACACACATTCAAATTTTAGCGGCCCAGAAAGCAGCCACAGCGACAGCATTATCTGACGCTGTCATTAGGTCCTCCCGCGTGCAGCTGGAAGGGCACGCCGGGCACGATGTCAGATGGGCCATCGTTTGGGCCGAACCACAAAGGCAATCCTGACCACCCAAAAACCCCATCTAGCCAAATTTTCCTTGCTGCAGCCAGTCTGCGTCCGAAGCCTATTCAGAGATCTCCAGATCGGCCACGACAGCTCATGCCCAGGAGGTAAACTTTCCGAGAGGGGAACAAAGGGAACCGGAATACTGGAACCAATCTTTGCTCGCCATAGATTAAGTCTCGCTAACTCGGGGTCAGTTGGGAGAGAAATAGTCCCTTTATAAAGCTGTTACGACTTTTTAACCTCTGGGCAACAGGAATGCACTCACTGGGCCTCCCCTATGGGTCTCACCAGGTGGGTTAGACCGCGCTGAGGACGGCCCAGTATTCCATACAGCCGAAATACAGAACCACCAACGAGCCGAAACTCGTTGAGAAGAAGTCGGGGGAAGGAGTTATCAACTCGATGCCCGTATCCTTTAACGAGAAGAAAAACAAAAAAAAAAAGCGTGACTTTTATATTTTGGGTTCGATAGGTGTCTGCCATGATCAAATTGAACCACTTATCTCAGACGCGTCCCATTCGTTTTAGGTCAGAAAGAAAATAGACTTAAGCTTCCGTAAAAGGGCCTAAACCAAGACAAGTAAAACATTTATTCAAGCAGGCCTTAGGCGATAACATCAATTTTGCTATTCCTGCCATGCCATAGACTAACATGGACATGGGACTCTCAATGGAATCTGTAACATATGTTTTAACGGCCTGCGTTCAAAAATTTACAGCTAGGATTTGCAGTTAAAATTATGCCTATATATATATATGTATATATAGATATAGGTACCTACTTCAATGCTGCCAGTTAACTAAATACTCTCATAAGACAGGCTCTCTCTAAGTTTAGATTGATTACTAAATAGCTTCTACTTCTTAGCGTCAAAAATGAATTCATTTAAAATTTTGATATTTTGTACGCAGCTAGCCTAGGTATATAAATAACTGCCTCCGACGTCGGTTTAGGTGTTGTATTTTAGTCCGGTTTAGGTAATGGGTACAGCGCTCGGCGTAGATCACTGCGTGTCCTGGGGCCGCTTTGAGCAGTTTTTCTTCCCAATTTGACCCAGGTCATTGTAGGCTGAATCTCATGGTTGTGATGATTCAGTGCTTGAAGGCACGTCAAGCCGTCGTCGTCGGTCCCGGCTACAACCTTAGATTGGTAGCCGTCAACGATCAACAATCAGCATTCGGCTCGCATGGTAGGTTACATTACAGCCCAATCTCCCCATAGCTATGATGTGCGGGAAGGCTTGTGCCCTAAAATGGGCCGCTATAAGCTGATAAGGATAGCCTATATATACACCGTATCAGCTAATATAGATATCACTATAGGAAATGAATGCTAGGTACACAAGGAACTCATTGTTAAGAGATTGTTGCGCCCTGCGTCACATATTTACATCTTATAAAAATAAATGTTTATGGCTAATGTTGCGAAAACCAGAGCAAAGAAATGATAATTTCATAGTTACTGACTTTCATTTTCCTATTTAATTCCTGAGGAGTTTAGTCCACTCTTGTCAGGTTTTCATTGATATGTGAGAACGATTTTACTTCTAACTCTTCAAAAGTTCACATAGTTATGTTTATGTTCTGTAACAGTATTCATGAGCTTATCTGATAATGTGTTTCGTGGAACTAAGAGGTTTTCGATCACAATCAGTAATAAAGGTTAAATAGCTAATTGTTTTGGTACACAACCTCCGCGGTGTTATCAGTTGTATGAAATGGTGCGTAACCAAACGCGAGCCAATAATAAATGCAGTTGCAGTCCACTAAGATTATGTCATAATAATAATCACAAAATGAGATGTTTAACTTTTTAAACTTATTCGACCTGGTTTTTCTTTAAGAGTTTATTATATAGAGTGTTAAGTACTCGTATTTTCTTTACACCTTTACCTTAACAAATGTATAAGAAAAACCATTGAGACATTAAATTTGATGCTGGTAACAGCATTGGCATTGTACTTATGTCATCAACATTGTCTCTAAAATATCCTTCTTGCATTCTATTCAGTTTTAATGGCTTCATTTGTATATTTGTTTATCATTTTCTATTTTAATTAAATCGTCAAAACAGAAAACCAAAAAATCTAAACAAAACCATGTCCCATATTTCTGTCCAAGCAACAAGGTAACGTGCCTGTTTTTAGGCAGTGACGAATTTTAATTCTTCAATTAATTCTCAAATAATAATGCACGTTAGTAAATTTATCAATGGCAGTATTGTCACTGCTTATGATCAAAATATGAATTCGAGTTTAATGATCAGGGTTCATGACACGAAGTTTCTCTCGTTCTGACTGAAAGTGCATGTAATTAATTCGCAACACTGAGATGTTAGATCTCAGATATGAGCAGAAGTTATGTGCGTGCGTGATCTGTGCAATTTAGATTTCACTTCGTTTTACCTCAAACTTTAGTATGTGCTTTTGCGTTAATTAATAACTTAAGGCAAATCCACGTACTATCAGTGTCTAGTATCAATTACTAGTAATAGAAAGTCCTATTGAAATATATCCACTAGTTGAAACAAACCTTTTAGGAATTATATACATAATATCTGAATCTGAAACACAAACTTTATGTCTACGTTCTTAAAATAGTTTTGTTATATTGCACAAAGCTATTAGCTCGGCTATTAGCCATCAGGACTCGGGAATATCGTCTTGCCAATCGGTTAGTGCGGCAATCAGAGTTATTAGCAATCAGAAATTAAGGACTCCTCGGGTACTGAAGTGAACATTGCCGTTAAGTATTCTGTCTGACCGTCTTCTACAGGTTGAATTTCGGAGAGTGTGCGTTGGAATTGCACAATTTGATTCCTTAATTTAGATAGTTTAGAAATCAGATTAGTTTCTATATAAAACGATTCAAAACCTGAATCTTCAAAACTATAAACATATTGTGTCCAACTTTAGAAGTGCACATGCATGACGGCCATGTGACGGCCCTAATAACGAATAACTAATAGATTTAATAATTTTGTATTTTGAAATCATATTGTTATTAGTAGAAGAAATATTTCTAAAGAATGTATTATTTATAAGCGAATGTTGTGATCAGTGCTAGTGGATTTTTATTTATAATTTCCTTCCTTCATTAGGTAAGTCTTTGGAATCCTAGTAGTGTAAGGACCCGCGGTTAGTGACTGGGGAAGTCGCTGTCCGCATTGCACGGGTCTCTGCGAAGGTTGGGATAAAGTGGCCTGAATGTCCCTTCCGCGCCAGGGCGGTGTAATTGTTGCTGATATTCGAAATAGAGCCCAGCCCCCGCCCCCAGACGCGCGCGAAAGTCACCTCTGGGGTTTTAGTGGGTAATTCCGCCACTAAGGCAGACTAGTCCCACATAACCGGTGCCATCCCCAGTGGCACGATGTGCGAGGCATTTTCCCAGGGTAAAAAACAAAGTAATACTTATGGTTATGATGGTAGGAACCATAATAAACGTAGATCGAGTATTACATGTAAATAATACTCGATATTTTTTTTTTTTATCCTTTATAGGCAGACATTTGACCGCCATCTCACCTGATGGTAAGTGATGATGCGGCCGAAGATGGATCATGCCTGCCTAGAAACAGCCTATTCACTCTTGCCTTGAAGACGGCCAGGTTGTAATGATCGGGGAACACATAAGGAGGCAAAGAATTCCATTCCTTTGCGGTGCGCATTAGGAACGAGGCACCAAAGCGGGCTGTGCGGATGTGTGGAATGTCTACCACGTAAGGATGGAACGCTCGCCTCCGTCTTGTATCCCGATGGTGAAAAGGGGCTGGTGGAATTAACGCGTGTAATTCCATCGCACACTCACCGAAATGTAGCCTGTAAAAAACCGACAGCCGTGCAACTCTACGACGATGCTCGAGGCTTTGCAGCTTAGCGTCAGTCAGAGTAGGGTCGCCAATGAGCCGCTCAGCACGCCGCTCAATCGAGTCCAAAGCAGCCAGTTGGTATTTGGCTGATCCATCCCATAGGTGGCAGCAGTATTCCATACAAGACCGGACTTGGGCTTGATATAATGCTAGAAGCTGTCCTGGGGTGAAATACCGCCTAACCTTGGAAAGGATCCCAAGCTTTTTTGCTGCAGTCTTTGCTTTGGACTCGATATATTGGCCGAAGTTGAGATTGGCAGTGAGATGAACACCAAGAAGCTCTAGGCTATCAGTCACTGCGACAGGTACATTCCGGAAAGTCGGAGCAAGCTCGAATTTGCTCCGTTTTGTGGAGAACAGACACGCCTGTGTTTTGGTAGCGTTGAACGTCACCAGATTAGCATTACCCCAAGAGGAGACTGCTTGAAGGGACGCATCCACACGGCTTACCATGGCCTCTCGACAAGACTGGGTTTCTTCCTTACTGGCCCTTGCATCCGATAAATATCTATCCGTAACTGTGCTGTCGTCTGCATACCCAATGATACCGGGCATAAGCAGATCATTTATGTGCAGCAAAAATAGAGTTGCGGACAGGACCGATCCCTGAGGAACGCCGGCGTCAATAGGCTGGAGGTCAGAACAGTAGCCATCAATGACTACTCGTATTGACCCAGGAAATCAGATATCCAGGTGCAAAGGCCATCAGGAATACCAAACGAAGGAAGCTTGCTTATAAGGCTAGCGTGCCAAACTCTGTCAAAAGCCTTAGAGATATCGAGTGACACGGCAAGAGCTTCACCGTGTCTCTCGATAGCCTCACTCCATAAGTGTGTGGCATACACAAGAAGGTCCCCAGTTGACCGGCCTCGGCGAAATCCGTATTGACGGTCACTGAGGAGATCGGATAATAATATTTAAGTTATTACCTATCTATGGCAACAACAACTTTTTAAATAAAAGTGTCACGCAGTGTCAATATACAAAATGTGAGGGAAGTATTAAACGGCTGAAAGCCACTAAAACTAGAAAGAAGAAGTATTAAACGGATAAAATTTTAATTTTAATACATATCAGGGATGTTTGCAAGTGGTGAGAGATTGGGGAACTGGCAACCAGAAGGCACCTCAGCAGCCACCGTACATAGCGATGACACACGTAAGTACTAAAATGGTTTCGTGAATCAATATGAACTGTAGTTTTAATACACTGGGTGGTAGACTCAGTACTGAGTCGTCTAGGTAGGTACCACCGCAGTCCAGATATCGTCCCGTGGAACAGGAATGTTATGCAGTTTGTGTTCCGGGATGACGGCACTGTAGCTAGTAAAATTACCGAGACCTAACATCTTGTCTCTAGTGTCGGGCGCAATGTGGCATTAATAGAGAATAATAACTGACTATCAGTTGTTGGTATCCTTCAATGCCGCTCTGTCATGGTCAGACGTATCACTTACCATCAGGTGAGCGCCCTGACCATCCTGACACTATTAACATTCTTCGCTTTTTCTGGTAAAAAAATGCAGACGTATCCTATCATTATATAGTAATACCTACTTTTATAAGAGATGGATGTAACTCTGCTGGCTATCTGGGGTGTCCAATCTAGAACTCGCTTACCATCGCTCGTCGTATCTTCGGCACATATGTCCGGTACAAGCCCACTTCAACTTGGCAACTCGGTAACCCACGTCGACCACTTAGCTCATTCCGGAACCGATCACGTAGAGTAGAAACCATTAGATGGGTTGTATCTTTAGTTGCTAATTTATGACTTCGCTATACTCCTTTGGTTGTAGTGTCAAGCATCACTGTCGTTTCACTTCCGAGATCTCGATTTGAATAAAATCTTCATTTAGCTGATAATTGAATATAATTTTACTTGCAGACTGTCATTGTAAATTACAATAACACAAGGAAAAATATAATTTAAGGGGATTTCCTTGTAAGTTTTTAGTTTGAACCAAAATTCGTGCGTAAGTATATGTTATGGATACATCATAGTATTTGCTTTAATGTATTTTGCTAGCATTGTCTTACTATGCTTCTACAATACTTGTGAACTTTACTGTTTCTGATGTTTACCTTAATTGGACCAAACAAAGTCAAAAGCTTATTAGCATGATTAGATACCTCTTTCTCAAATAATTTATCGCCCTAGCCATGCAGTACCATTATTAAGATTCTCTCACCTTAATACACGTCAGCATTGTGTTGTATACCCATAAGCGGAGTCGTTCCTATTTTATCTTCAATTGAGCTACTCAATCGATTTTAAGGGTATTTATAGCCTACCATTTTAAAATTTTAGGCGAAATCCAGGTCATAACCTAGAAAAGGCCAAAGGGGTGACACAGAATGCCATAGGTACTAAAAGTTGTGGTTTAATTTCTAGGATGACAAACCAGGTAGATTGTATTAAGGGCTATTTGCGTGGGTATCTTAATCAGTAATTATGCAATTAACTTGAATGACTTCAAGCGATAGTTAAATCTATAGGTACTAATATTTTTAAGCGGAAGAGTTTGTTTGTACCTTTTCTCGACGTGTTTCGTCGTTTTTTAACTCTTATAGAGTTGGTTTCTGATGTACAAGATAGTTCTTATTCTCAGGATATGTTGTTATTAATGAACTCATGTAACTTACGAAGTCTCAATCGAATCACTCTAACACTTTAGATTTTTCATCTTCTGATATCTAAAATATGTTGAAGTAACGGTCGGTAGAGTTAGGTCGTGTAGATTCAGAAGTTTGGATCAACATGAGATCTGATCTTATGTGCGCAAACCTTATGTGGGTCGACCACAATATTTCTGCTCAAATGTTTTTGGCGGGATCGTGCCGAATTGTTTAAGTAAATAAACAAAAAGCTTTGATGCAGGCTAAATATCTTAATTGTCTGAAAATAAACATGTTTCCATGCTCCGGAGGGCACGTTCAGCCGTTCGGTCCCGGTTACAATCTAAATGTAGTCTTTAAGACCCATCAATCCGGATTGGGTACTAGGTGGCAATACCAAGAGCAATCCAATTCACCGTGGACCGTGGCGTGCACTCCATATATACAAATATGCAGTGCATACCCTGTACCTCCTGGCGACCCGGAAAATCGCTAACATTTTAAATTATAACCACTTATTCGCCCATTTTCCTCTACAGACTTGAAACCAAAGGCAATCTGCATCAACAGCACTCAATTTGACAAAAATGTAAATTATTTATTGTTTATGCGATTAGCGTCACTCACATTGCATACCCTACTCATAATCTTTGTGCACACCACTGACCGTGGATTTCTTATACGTGGATGTATATATTTTTTTATTTATTTTTCTCAAAATCTATACGCGCTTTATCTCCCTTGTAAAGTGAATTGCAACTTTAATGTGATGTTTTTAAGTAGTAAATGATCTCTTTTGAAGACAACAATCTCTTCGGTACTTTACCTAACACAAACATGCCTTTGGAAAATGGGGGAGACCTATGCCCAGCAGTGGACTGCGATAGGTTGAAGAGAGAGATAGAGAAACATGCCTTTAACGTTTTATAAATCAACAACAGACCATACCTTGTTTCAAAGTAACATTAAAATCATTACAACCTAGAAAGTCCACTGCTGAACAAAGGCCTCCCCTAATGATTTCCACGCGGACCGATCCCTTGCAGTTGACATCCATCTGCTACCTGCCACCTTAACCAGATCATCAGGCCATCTGGTTGGGGGTCGGCCTACGCTTCCTTTTCCGTTACGCGGACGCCACTCGAGAACCTTTCCGCCCCATCGGCCATCGGTTCTACGCACTATGTGCCCTGCCCACTGCCACTTCAACTTGCTTATCCTGTGAGCTATGTCGGTCACTCTAGTTCTACTACGGATATCCGTGCTCCGGATCTTATCGCGTAGGGAAACACCTAACATAGCCCTTTCCATAGCACGTTGAGCAACTTTAAGCCTATTTAAGAGGCCCTTAGTAAGCGACCACGTTTCACTTCCCGCTGGTCAAAGACTTTCGTCTTCAGACACTGAGGTATTTTGGACGAAAAGATCTCCCTTAACTTCCCGAACGCTGCCCATCCTAATTGGATTCGACGCGAAACCTCCTGCTCGAAGTTGGACTTACCCATTTGAACTACTTGACCCAGGTACACATATTCGTCTACAACTTCGAGTTCAGAACTTCCAACTGATATTGGTATGGGCACAACATGGATATTAGACATGACTTTCGTCTTGTCCATGTTCATTTAAAGACCCACCTGTTGCGAAGCTCTGTTAAGGGTATTGAGCATAGTACCTAAATCCTCCATGGATTCTGCCATGATTACTATATCATCGGCAAATCGAAGATGAGTGATGTACTCGCCATTGACGTTGATGCCAAGTCCTTTCCAATGGAGCAGCTTAAACATATCTTCCAATGCAGCTGTGAACAGTTTCGGAGATATACGTCTCCCTGTCTCACTCCTTGGTGCAATTGAATAGGTTGTGTAAGCTCTTCATGTACTCGGACTACACACATTAAGATATATGTCAATTATCTATCCCCATTAAAGGGTATCAAGGGGCCAACTAAAAAGGGGCCATTTCTAAATTACGTCATACGTTAAGGGCGTGGGGGTCGAGGAATGCGACATGAAATACCTAAATAATGTAAAAAATGTGAAATTTGTGTGACGTAATTTGTGGATATAGCGTCGGTGGCTCATTGGTGTGGACTGTTGCCAAACAAAATATTCTTGGTCGATTAATGGAATAAATTATCGATTTTGATACCTAATATGTACTTAATTGCTTACTTGGACTAAGTATATTTTGTTCTGATGCTCAAAGACTAAAGTACTCGTACTGTTTATAGATATGACGTGAATGCATTTTACAAAAACAATTAAAAAAAGTTGTTTTTTCATATTAAAGGCTGCCATCTTACTTATTTTAGCCGCACACGATTAAGCAATGTTTTAATTTATGTTAACTTGAATTATGGCTGTAATTTTCGTATTCGTAAAATGAATTCTTGAAAATATATTTTTTAAGATATTTTTTTGTAAGACGTACATTCCGAAACACATCTTGAAATCGCTTCGATAGTTTATATTTTTCCCTGTAGTTTAGTGGTCTGGGCACTGAATTAAGATCATGCGTGATAATGGTCGTNTTGGCGAGCGCGGGTGGCTCTCAGCCTTAAAAATTTACACAAGTCCAAGGGCGTCCCAGAGCGGAACTCGAACCGCGACTTAGGACATTGCGGGGATAAACTGTCAAACAAGCGTCAAAGATGTCAGGAACAATTTTTGTTTAAATTGTGAATGGAAATTTTGGATTGGTATTCTATTACTTACTATCTGAATTTCGTTAGCTGTTGAAATAATGGTTTATTATCTACCATCATCAGCATCATCTTATATGTGAATATTTGTGTACGACGCAGTCTAGAAATTTACTCAGACGGTAATGTTAAAATCTTAATTAATGAAAATAATTCCGTTAGTGAGTCACGTGATTAAAGGCCGTATATGGCACTAATGGGACAATGATGTAAAAAACTAACAGAATATCATTGACAATAAAAAAATTGTTTGTAGATCAGCAGCAGACCCCCACAAAAGTAGACCATAAGACATGACGCTATGAAAATAGCTGAAATACACAAGTCTTACAGTAAAATACGCAAGAATGTCAGTGGATATTATTTATTATTATTATTTAATATCATTTGCCTCGCCACCAGTTAGATGGAGGCTAAACGTAAACCCATTAAGAATTAAGAAAATAGTTCGGTGTTATCGAATACCTACGAGTATTTTGTATAAAACGAGTGATACAGAGTAAATGTTTGCCGGCCACCGATACATATCAGGGTAGTAGTTTTCCCAGATAAGTCGTCTTATTGACGTTTCGTAGCGTGATAGCATCTGTACAGCATCCAAGGTTAAATCTGCACGAGTATGCATAGGAATTCAAAATGGTTGTTACTTGTTGTACCCTGCTTGTGTTGAAGATATACTATGTATAGGACCACTAGCTTTTGCCCGAGTCTTCGTCCGCGTTAAATTCTTCTTCCCTGATTTACACAGAAAGATTTCGAAAAACAATTAAGGCAGGCGTTTTCGATGATAGCAAGGAGTGTGTGTAGGTACCGTTTTGTAGTTTCCTACCTTGAAACTATCTAAGAGTGCCATGAGATCGACGACTTTTTTGTTAGTGACAAATAATTCGCATTCAAACTGTAAATTTTCTACCTTTCTACCTTAAAAATTGCGGAATGCTCCATACAACCGAGGTTGGTTAGAGCCAATTCTGCGCTCCGTTTTGCCATGAAATACGGACAAATAAACAAACACATACATTTTCCTATTTATAATAGTTCTATAGATAATCATAAAGCACGACTAGAATGTAACATATGAGGCATTAATAATGGTATAAACAATGTTTATTATAAATATGTAGTCGTTAGTAAAACGTCTTGGTCATTAGTCTGGTAAGTCCATGGGGCCTTACCCCATTAGGTTAGGTTAGGGTTTCTTTAGAAGTCGTAAGATGCAGGTCAGTGTCAGCTCCGAAAACCGGTATTCCAAATAGTGTTTATGTTGAGAGGTATTATAATTGTCGTGTTATTTAGTGTTCAAAAAAGGTATTAGTTTTTGTTAAAAAAATAATTAATTAAATAATATCCACTAACATTCACATAGTGCCATTTGGCCCAAATTTAAGCGAGGACCTTCTATTATGGAATCAAACAAGGGATAAACATACTTAATGTTTGTACTGCCCGGGGATCGAACCCGGAATTCTAGTAGTCGATCCGTCTCGATCATTACCTACACTTTGTCTTCATCACTTGTCGTCATTATGCTGATAAAATATTCATAAGACAAGTCCCACCTGTGAGGCGTCAAATCGATAAGATTTTAATGGTACGGTACGATTAGGGTTGCCACGTTTTATTTTTACATTTGTGTTTTATTTTATTAAAATTTTGAGGAACATTTGACTGCCATCTCACCTCATGGAACGTGACAATGCAGCCTAAGGTGTATCACGCAAACTCAAATAATGCCTCATTTAAAGTACATTGGTTATTATAGGTAACAAAAAAAACGTACACAGTATAAAAATAAAATACAATATGATTCTAGTTTGTTCTATATTTTGAAATATATATTTTATATTGCATTTTGCAGTTCATACTAAATAAGTATCTTTACTAAACATAAATCGATAAGTTTCGTATATATTTTTGAGTACAATTACAATAAATACCGTACAATAATTTATTGTAAAGTATGGGTGGCAACCCTAGGTACGATCGCTGGGTCAGGTAGTGGTAGTTTATGAAAGGGTATCGAAATCCTTTTTAAAATAATCTTTATTTTATTTTAGCGTTTTATAAATTAAACTTTGGTTATATGATATCTCAAAGTAGACTAATGGGTCCCACTAGTTGGTAGACTCGGTACTTAGTCGTCTAGGTAGGTACCGCCGTAGTGCTAGATACCATCCCGTTAAATAGAAGTGTTTTGCACTTCTGTGTTTCGGGATGAAAGCACTGTAGCTAGTACAATTACCGATATAAGAGACATTATTTTTTATTATTTAGGCGTGCTGACTTGCAGTACTTGTGGCGCACATTTACTGCAAAAATTGGCTATATCAGTCATCTGCGAGCTCATCAACGCAGCAATAATTAGGTGCCAGTCGCCGTGGCCGGAATCGGTCTGGAAGCTATATATATATATATATAGAAGATATAACTGTTGTCGGGTGTGGGTGCAATGCGGCATTGATGGAGAGGTAATAGCTGTGTATCAGTTGTTGGTCTCATTCAATCCCGCTCTGTCATGGTCAGATAAGCGTCCTCACCGTCCTGTACACTTTGTAACATAAAAAAAAACTTCATAGGATAATTTGTGATTGTACTCAATTAGCACCCAAAACTAATGATTTTAAAAATCTTTTGTAATCCCCTGCTAGGCATAGTACCTATTATATTCTCTATTTTTCGCCTAATATCACGTTCTCCACTTTATCCAGCCTCCACCAGCGTCCTTTCACAAGTCGTCGGCCCATTTGGGCTAAGGGGCTTCAATAACAATCTTAATTTGACGTCTTTGATGTCAACGGCTGAATGCAGGCCTCCCCTAATGAGTTCCTTGCTCCCTAGTAGACCGGTCTCTGGAACTCCTAGTGGTCATCAACTATCGCTGCATCTAGTTTGGTTTGGCCTAAGGTTCCTTTTTCTGTAACGTGGACGCCAATCGAGAACCTTAATGCCTTATCAAACTATTTGCCCTATTTGTTCTACGTACTATTGGCCCTGCCCATTGCCACTTCGATGATTTACAGTGAAAATATACTTATGTATTCATAGCTATTATCGTATTCGTAATGCCACATATATATATGTAATCTATATTTACATTATGATTGAGTTATATATTAAAAGAGCGTAAAATATTTTTTATGTTCTACAAACTAGGAAAGTCACGGTAAAATTAGCTATGATGTGAATTGAGAATCCAATACGAAGTTAACTATTTATTTTCATCGTATTTGTTTTGAAACACGTGGATGCTATGTGCATCTTGTTGACAAATGGCATCTGCAGTTATAAAACAAATAAGATCAAGAACTGTTAATTAATCGATATGATCGTCACCAATTATTTCTCTAAAAATATCAATGTTGG
The DNA here is from genome assembly GCA_019425675.1 of Leucinodes orbonalis. Classification (NCBI taxonomy): domain Eukaryota; kingdom Metazoa; phylum Arthropoda; class Insecta; order Lepidoptera; family Crambidae; genus Leucinodes; species Leucinodes orbonalis. The sequence goes on from PQWD01014873.1 coordinate 51,406, forward strand.
AAAGACATTAGTATCATTTATCGTGTAACTTTGTAGCAATATGGTATGATGCATAAACGCCCTGCCATAGTTCTCGCCCTTGATTCAAATAAACTCAATACCAAATAAAATATAATATCGATAGAAAGCTATTGGTATCAGAACACAATTAATCGTGTTTCATTTTCATATGCGCAGCAATGCGTCTTGCGCAGTCGAATGCAAGACGCGCTAATAACGATAAGCGTTCGTTGCAAGCGATAATTCGTAGTAGGGCCGTACCTACGGCGAGCGTGCGGTCGTGCGTCGGGTCGCGTGCCTTAAAAACAAGCCCGGCTCATTGTACCGTGGACAGTCGGCACGAACCTTGCGGGTGAAACACATGCCTCACCTGTCGCACTCGGCATACAGGCTGACGCGCGCATCGTGTACGCGGTACGCGAAATCTAATGTTATATTTACGCCAAATAAAAAATATAGGCCAGAAATAAAAATAAGCAACTGAAAAAAAAAAACAAGTGCCAAATACAGTGATTTTTAAAGCCAGTTCCTAAGAAAAGCGTGAAGTTTTGACTTTTTTTTTAAGTAAGACCGAACTTTTTGCAGTGAAAATGGGTCCAAGCCTGACGATGACAAACGGCCAAGCAAACTGGGCTATTATGGATGAGGATGTATCGGCACACCCACAACGTGAGGTATTTTTGTTTCTCCTGTAACAATAATGAATATTACATAAACATGAAGTGAAGGTATACAGACACACTCTTCATCGGCGCAGGGTAGGTGACGATGTTATCAACGGAGATTTCAGATTGTTAGTGGAGTTGTGCTGTGATAAATTATTGTTTTAATTTTGGATGTCATCAGGTGCTCAANGAATCCATCTGCTACCTGCCACCTTAACCAGATCATCAGGCCATCTGGTTGGGGGTCGCCTACGCTTCCTTTTCCGTTACGCGGACGCCACTCGAGAAACCTTCCCGCCCCATCGGCCATCGGTTCTACGCACTATGTGCCCTGCCCACTGCCACTTCAACTTGCTTATCCTGTGAGCTATGGTCACTCTAGTTCTACTACGGATATCCGTGCTCCGATCTTATCGCGTAGGGAAACACCTAACATAGCCCTTTCCATAGCACGTTGAGCAACTTTAAGCCTATTAAGAGGCCCTTAGTAAGCGACCACGTTCACTTCCCGCTGGTCAAAGACTTTCGTCTTCAGACACTGAGGTATTTTGGACGAAAAGATCTCCCTTAACTTCCCGAACGCTGCCCATCCTAATTGATTCGACGCGAAACCTCCTGCTCGAAGTTGGACTTACCCATTTGAACTACTTGACCCAGGTACACATATTCGTCTACAACTTCGAGTTCAGAACTTCCAACTGATATTGGTATGGGCACAACATGGATATAGACATGACTTTCGTCTTGTCCATGTTCATTTAAAGACCCACCTGTTGCGAAGCTCTGTTAAGGTATTGAGCATAGTACCTAAATCCTCCATGGATTCTGCCATGATTACTATATCATCGGCAAATCGAAGATGAGTGATGTACTCGCCATTGACGTTGATGCCAAGTCCTTTCCAATGGAGCAGCTTAAACAATCTTCCAATGCAGCTGTGAACAGTTTCGGAGATATACGTCTCCCTGTCTCACTCCTTGGTGCAATTGATAGGTTTGTAAGCTCTTCATGTACTCGGACTACACACATTAAGATATATGTCAATTATCTATCCCCATTAAAGGGTATCAAGGGGCCAACTAAAAAGGGGCCATTTCTAAATTACGTCATACGTTAAGGGCGTGGGGGGTCGAGGAAATGCGACATGAAATACCTAAATAATGTAAAAAAATGTGAAATTTGTGTGACGTAATTTGTGGATATAGCGTCGGTGGCTCATTGGTGTGGACTGTTGCCAAACAAAATATTCTTGGTCGATTAATGGAATAAATTATCGATTTTGATACCTAATATGTACTTAATTGCTTACTTGGACTAAGTATATTTTGTTCTGATGCTCAAAGACTAAAGTACTCGTACTGTTTATAGATATGACGTGAATGCATTTTACAAAAACAATTAAAAAAAGTTGTTTTTTCATATTAAAGGCTGCCATCTTACTTATTTTAGCCGCACACGATTAAGCAATGTTTTAATTTATGTTAACTTGAATTATGGCTGTAATATTCGTATTCGTAAAATGAATTCTTGAAAATATATTTTTTAAGATATTTTTTTGTAAGACGTACATTCCGAAACACATCTTGAAATCGCTTCGATAGTTTATATTTTTCCCTGTAGTTTAGTGGTCTGGGCGCTGAATTAAGATCACTGCGTGATAATGGTCGTGTTCGCATCCCAGGGTAGACGATATGGTATGGTAGACGATAACATGTACCAATCCGCACGAATATTACAAGTGCCCACGTTGTAATATTTGTGTCCTTTTGATTTGTTAACCCCCGACGCAAAAAGAGGGGTGTTATAAGTTTGACGTGTCTATCTGTCTGTCTGTCAGTCTATGGCATCATAACTCCCGAACGCATGCAGTGATTTCAATTTAGTTTTTTTATATTAAAGGTGACTTATGTGCGAGTGTTCTTAGACATGTTTGATGAAAATCGGTTGAGCCGTTTAAAAGTTGTGAGGAGTGAAAGTGGGGAGAGTAACCGAATGACTGCAAATATACTTAACCTACCCTTAAAAAGTATAAAAAAATTTAAAGAACCCCCGACAAAAGAACTTAAGTAATTTTCCTTTAAAAAGTAAAAAATAATTTAATGTTAAGTACCTAAGAATCTATTGATAATTCTAAAAAAAAAACGTCGCGTTGGGGACCGTGACTAATAAAAGAACGTAAAAGCCTAAAGAGGTAACCACCTTATGAAAAATATCATAGATAAGAAAGAAATAATTAGAAGCGGTCCCCCAACGCGACGGTTTTTGTTAGAATTATCAATAAATTCTTAGGTACTTTAACATTAAGTTTCTTTTATTATTTTATTTTAAAGGGAAATTACTTAAGTTCTTGTGTCGGGGGTTTTTTAAATTTTTAATTTTGTTTGAAGTTGCAACTAAACCTACACGTATTTCCTTTGTTTTCGAAGTTGTGTGTCTGATACAAAATAAATGATTGGTATATCTATCTATCTGAAATGCCCTTTTCACCCACACAAGACTTTTGTATGCAAAACCTGTCACGAATGCGCATTGTGATCCGTGCGGTGTGACGAGTGACGGACTCCTGAATTTGGGACACGGCACAAACAACGAGCGTCCACCTTTTGTGTCTGTGAGTTGTGACCGGTGGATAAGGTTGCTAACGTTTTTTTATTTCATAGGCAAAAAAACCTGAACCCTAGTTTGGATAATTTGAAAATGCGCCCGTATGGTCGTAATTGTGTCTAAATAGTTATATAAAGTATTATGTCAACTGTCAAACTTTTTTTACGGGTATTTTCCGCAGATGGCCTTTACAGCAATGATATTCTGACTCTTTACATCATTGCTTTTCAGCTTCACCGGGCAATTGGCGAGCGCGGGTTGCTCTCAGCCTTAAAAATTTACACAAGTCCAAGGGCGTCCCAGAGCGGAACTCGAACCGCGACTTAGGACATTGCGGGGATAAACTGTCAAACAAGCGTCAAACATGTCAGGAACAATTTTTGTTTAAATTGTGAATGGAAATTTTGGATTGGTATTCTATTACTTACTATCTGAATTTCGTTAGCTGTTGAAATAATGGTTTATTATCTACCATCATCAGCATCATCTTATATGTGAATATTTGTGTACGACGCAGTCTAGAAATTTACTCAGACGGTAATGTTAAAATCTTAATTAATGAAAATAATTCCGTTAGTGAGTCACGTGATTAAAGGCCGTATATGTCACGGACAATGATGTAAAAAACTAACAGAATATCATTGACAATAAAAAAATTGTTTGTAGATCAGCAGCAGACCCCCACAAAAGTAGACCATAAGACATGACGCTATGAAAATAGCTGAAATACACAAGTCTTACAGTAAAATACGCAAGAATGTCAGTGGATATTATTTATTATTATTATTTAATATCATTTGCCTCGCCACCAGTTAGATGGAGGCTAAACGTAAACCCATTAAGAATTAAGAAAATAGTTCGGTGTTATCGAATACCTACGAGTATTTTGTAAAACGATGATACAGAGTAAATGTTTGCCGGCCACCGATACATATCAGGTAGTAGTTTTCCCAGATAAGTCGTCTTATTGACGTTTCGTAGCGTGATAGCATCTGTACAGCATCCAAGGTTAAATCTGCACGAGTATGCATAGGAATTCAAAATGGTTGTTACTTGTGTACCCTGCTTGTGTTGAAGATATACTATGTATAGGACCACTAGCTTTTGCCCGAGTCTTCGTCCGCGTTAAATTCTTCTTCCCTGATTTACACAAAAAGATTTCGAAAAACAATTAAGGCAGGCGTTTTCGATGATAGCAAGGAGTGTGTGTAGGTACCGTTTTGTAGTTTCCTACCTTGAAACTATCTAAGAGTGCCATGAGATCGACGACTTTTTTGTTAGTGACAAATAATTCGCATTCAAACTGTAAATTTTCTACCTTTCTACCTTAAAAATTGCGGAATGCTCCATACAACCGAGGTTGGTTAGAGCCAATTCTGCGCTCCGTTTTGCCATGAAATACGGACAAATAAACAAACACATACATTTTCCTATTTATAATAGTTCTATAGATAATCATAAAGCACGACTAGAATGTAACATATGAGGCATTAATAATGGTATAAACAATGTTTATTGTAAATATGTAGTCGTTAGTAAAACGTCTTGGTCATTAGTCTGGTAAGTCCATGGGGCCTTACCCCATTATTAGGTTAGGGTTTCTTTAGAAGTCGTAAGATGCAGGTCAGTGTCAGCTCCGAAAACCGGTATTCCAAATAGTGTTTATGTTGAGAGGTATTATAATTGTCGTGTTATTTAGTGTTCAAAAAAGGTATTAGTTTTTGTTAAAAAAATATAATTAATTAAATAATATCCACTAACATTCACATAGTGCCATTTGGCCCAAATTTAAGCGAGGACCTTCTATTATGGAATCAAACAAGGGATAAACATACTTAATGTTTGTACTGCCCGGGGATCGAACCCGGAATTCTAGTAGTCGATCCGTCTCGATCATTACCTACACTTTGTCTTCATCACTTGTCGTCATTATGCTGATAAAATATTCATAAGACAAGTCCCACCTGTGAGGCGTCAAATCGATAAGATTTTAATGGTACGGTACGATTAGGGTTGCCACGTTTTATTTTTACATTTTGTTTTATTTTATTAAAATTTGAGGAACATTTGACTGCCATCTCACCTCATGGAACGTGACAATGCAGCCTAAGTGTATCACGCAAACTCAAATAATGCCTCATTTAAAGTACATTGGTTATTATAGGTAACAAAAAAAACGTACACAGTATAAAAATAAAATACAATATGATTCTAGTTTGTTCTATATTTTGAAATATATATTTTATATTGCATTTTGCAGTTCATACTAAATAAGTATCTTTACTAAACATAAATCGATAAGTTTCGTATATATTTTTGAGTACAATTACAATAAATACCGTACAATAATTTATTGTAAAGTATGGGGCAACCCTAGGTACGATCGCTGGGTCAGGTAGTGGTAGTTTATGAAAGGGTATCGAAATCCTTTTAAAATAATCTTTATTTATTTAGCGTTTTATAAATTAAACTTTGGTTATATGATATCTCAAAGTAGACTAATGGGTCCCACTAGTTGGTAGACTCGGTACTTAGTCGTCTAGGTAGGTACCGCCGTAGTGCTAGATACCATCCCGTTAAATAGAAGTGTTTTGCACTTCTGTGTTTCGGGATGAAAGCACTGTAGCTAGTACAATTACCGGGTATAAGAACATTATTTTTATTATTTAGGCGTGCTGACTTGCAGTACTGTGGGCGCACATTACTGCAAAAATTGGCTATATCAGTCATCTGCGAGCTCATCAACGCAGCAATAATTAGGTGCAGTCGCCGTGGCCGGAATCGGTCTGGAAGCTATATATATATATATATAAAGATATAACTGTTGTGTCGGGTGGTGCAATGCGGCATTGATGGAGAGTAATAGCTGTGTATCAGTTGTTGGTCTCATTCAATCCCGCTCTGTCATGGTCAGATAAGCGTCCTCACCGTCCTGTACACTTTGTAACATAAAAAAAAACTTCATAGGATAATTTGTGATTGTACTCAATTAGCACCCAAAACTAATGATTTTAAAAATCTTTTGTAATCCCCTGCTAGGCATAGGTACCTATTATATTCTCTATTTTTCGCCTAATATCACGTTCTCCACTTTATCCAGCCTCCACCAGCGTCCTTTCACAAGTCGTCGGCCCATTTGGGCTAAGGGGCTTCAATAACAATCTTAATTTGACGTCTTTGATGTCAACGGCTGAATGCAGGCCTCCCCTAATGAGTTCCTTGCTCCCTAGTAGACCGGTCTCTGGAACTCCTAGTGGTCATCAACTATCGCTGCATCTAGTTTGGTTTGGCCTAAGGTTCCTTTTTCTGTAACGTGGACGCCAATCGAGAACCTTAATGCCTTATCAAACTATTTGCCCTATTTGTTCTACGTACTATTGGCCCTGCCCATTGCCACTTCGATGATTTACAGTGAAAATATACTTATGTATTCATAGCTATTATCGTATTCGTAATGCCACATATATATATGTAATCTATATTTACATTATGATTGAGTTATATATTAAAAGAGCGTAAAATATTTTTTATGTTCTACAAACTAGGAAAGTCACGGTAAAATTAGCTATGATGTGAATTGAGAATCCAATACGAAGTTAACTTATTTATTTTCATCGTATTTGTTTTGAAACACGTGGATGCTATGTGCATCTTGTTTGACAAATGGCATCTGCAGTTATAAACAAATAAGATCAAGAACTGTTAATTAATCGATTTGATCCGTCACCAATTTATTTCTCTAAAAATATCAATGTTGGAAAGACATTAGTATCATTTATCGTGTAACTTTGTAGCAATATGGTAATGGCATAAACGCCCTGCCATAGTTCTCGCCCTTGATTCAAATGTAAACTCAATACCAAATAAAATAATATCGATAGAAAGCTATTGTATCAGAACACAATTAATCGTGTTCATTTTCATATGCGCAGCATGCGTCTTGCGCAGTCGAATGCAAGAGCGCGCTAATAACGATAATGCGTTCGTTGCAAGCGATAATTCGTAGTAGGGCCGTACCTACGGCGAGCGTGCGGTCCGTGCGTCGGGTCGCGTGCCTTAAAAACAAGCCCGGCTCATTGTACCGTGACAGTCGGCACAACCTTCGCGGGTGAAACACATGCCTCACCTGTCGCACTCGGCATGACAGGCTGACGCGCGCAATCGTGTACCACGCGAAATCTAATGTTATATACGCCAATAAAAAATATAGCCAGAAATAAAAATAAGCAACTGAAAAAAAAACAAAGTGCCAAATACATGATTTTAAACAGTTCCTAAGAAAAGCGTGAAGCGTTTGACTTTTTTTTTTAAGTAAACCGAACTTTTGCAGTGAAAATGGGTCTCAAGCCTGACGATGACAAACGGCCAAGCAAACTGGCTATTATGGATGAGGATGTATCGGACACACCACGTGAGTATTTTTGTTTTCTCCTGTAACAATAATGAATATTTACATAAACATGAAGTGAAGGTAATACAACACATCTTCATCGGCGCAGGGTAGGTGACGATGTTATCAACGGAGATTTCAGATTGTTTAGTGAGTTGTGCTGTGATAAATTATTGTTTTAATTTTGGATCATCAGTGCTCAATGAATCAAAACGATGCAATTATATCAATCGCATTATGTTTATACTGAGAGGTTTAATAAAAGAACGCTAGGTTCGTTTGGTACCATAAAATTAACTGTTTTTATTTTGAATTTTCGGCTCCGTTTACCTCAGATTAATGAAAAATACAGTACAACGTAAAGCTGATTATATTACACCGATATTAATAGTTAAAACTATGTATACATTTAAAATAATTAGTGTATAATTCATGTACCTTATATAACTGGTACCTATAACCTTCATTAATAAAAAAAATATTTTCGATATTGTTTGAATAAAATATATAACGTATAACCTATTTAAGTGTTCTCAGTGTAACCAAATCTATTTGCATATTTGATTTGCCTGATCTTTTTATGAACATTTTACTTGTTCCGACAATTATTACTTTTATTTAATGGTAGACATTCGCTAAATTAGTCCATACTAGTTATACAAGTTTGTCTATTAATTCGTTTATATATTGCAAAAAACAATATATTTTCTTATTAAAATCAAGATACTTCCTCCCGGTGTGTTTAGGTCTGTAAGTACGTACTAAAGTAATAATGAATTGAGTTTAAGATAACATATTTTTAAATCGTTTTTAAACGTGCTACTGTTATTGATAATAGTAACACAAATTAAACCACTGATCTGACAGACATAGTGCGGCATTATTTTCCTTTGCGGTTTATATCTGTAGTGTATTGTCTCTAGGAATTATTATGATTTCTGAGTTGTGACATTTTTAGTTTTGTGATGTTGGTTTTTATAAGAAAACAACCTTGGTTTTTCATTATTAAATATGTGTTAAAATAAGTTATTTAGAACAACTAAATAAAAGTAGGCACTTCAATGGGAAATGAACGCTGCGAGGAAACTAACACCACAATTTGCGCAAGCGATCAAAAGTAAACCTCATCAACCTCAAGACGTTAGTCTTGTCTTATTCGTTATCAGTTTACTGCTAATTCCGAGCAAATTCTAATTCATATATGTGTAAAGACACGTACGTGAATATATTTTTTTATCCTTTTTGTCGGTGTTGGATACGGTCACTGATGCCAGTGGTTACCAATCTCGGCTGTGGTCTATCATAAAAACATTAACATTTAAATCACACAGCGTTGGTGGCTCATTGGTGTAGACTGCTGCCTTCCGATCTGGAGGGTGCAGGTTCAAAACCCGCCACTAAACAATGTGTTTTAAAATTTTCGAAATTATTTGTACCTTTATCTTACGGTGAAGGAAAACATCGTGCGGAAACCTGCGCACGCCTGCGAAGAGATTCAAAGGTTGTGCGTGAAGTTGGCCAATCCGCACTAGGCCCGCGTGGATGAACCCACGACCGGATGTTCGAATCACGCAGAAAAACAATGATTCCGTGTTTCGGAGGGCACGTTTTGAAGTCAGTTCCGGCTACAATCCTCAGGATGGTAGTCGATAACCAGGGCCGTTTCCAGCTCATGTGGCGCCCGGTGCAAACATTACCTGAGCGCCCCCTAGCGGCGCTCGGCGCCCCTAGGACCTCGGTGCCCGTGTGCCTTATGTGGGACGTGTGCCCGTGTGCACATGTCCCACATAAGGGAAACACACCCCTGTCGATAGCACCCACCGATCCGCATTGGGCCCGAGTGGTAAGTTACGGTCTAATCTCTCTATAGCTACGAGTATGTTGTGCGGGTAGCGTAGCGGAACTTTTTTTTAAGTTAAAGTGTACAGGACGGTCAAGACGCTCACCTGTTGGTAAGTGATATGCCTGACCATGACAGAGCGGCACTTAAGGAGCCTACAGTGGAGACATTATTCTTTCCGTCAATGCCGCACTGCGCCCGACACTAGAGACAACAGATGTAAGGTCTCTTATACCCGTAATTTACTAACTACGTTGTAGTCGAATGATGGTCTTTGAAAACACTTTTATTGAATATGTTAACTAGGTACATTGAGTTCTATAAAGTAAATATTTTGAACAAGTCGTTTTTACATTCAAGTCGCCTACGCCGTAAAACTAATGTAAATAAAGAAAGGGTTCAGATGCATGGTCCATAACAATGAGAAACGGACTTCGAAGAATTGTTTACAACAAGCCATTAGTATGTGTTGTATAAAACATGTGAGTTTGCTACGAAATTTAGCTTTTTTCGTATGGTATTTTCGCAGTTCGCCGCGTACGGCCTTCACAGCTTCACCGGAGAGGCGAAATTTAGAGTGTTGCCATTCCAGTGCTATAAATATGTTATGAAGTTGTAATTTTATTTTTATTCTTATATTTTTTGATTGAAATATAATTATAATCATCAGCTCATTAAACGTCCCCACCGAGGGGACACGTGCCTACCTGTAAAGCGTGATTACGCCGTAGATGTCCACGCGGGCCCAGTGCGGATTGGCCGAACCTTTGAATCTATTCGCAGGCACGCGCATGATTTCTCACGACGTTTTCCCTCACTGTAAGGCCGTCGGATAACGTACGTTTAAATTCGAAAATTCGAAAGATTAGTACGCGGCGGGATTCGAACCTGCGCCCTCCAGATCAGAAGGCAACAGTCCGCACCCATGAGCCACCGACGCTCTATTTCTATTTATATATCAGTACCACAATAATTAATTTAGTGCATGATTGCAATTTTGAAGGCTAAGCGTTATAATCATTTTTCTATGTATGTATGTGTATATGTATGTGTGTGTGTATAATTATATATATAATCAATATACTGTGATTCAACATCTTCATGCCTTTAGTTAAATACTGCACATTTTTGGGATATCAGGTGTACAATAGGCCATTTGCTGTTTCAAGGTGTGCTGTTTGATTAATTACTACCTATATTTTTAATATCCCGCTGAGGTTCAAATCCCGCCATGTACCATAGTTTTTTCCAATTTTCGAAAAATTTATGTACGTTATTTTCACTCTTACGGTGAAGGAAAACATCGTACGGAAACCTGCCCACACCTGCGATTAGATTGAAAGGTTGTGCGTGAAGTCATCGAAGCCCCATCACCCTATACGGGACGTTGAATGAGCTGATGTTGATAATTGTTACATAAAAAATCCCTATGGAAGCTACTATTACATAATACATTATACACCTTACTAAAGAGTGTTATTATTTCAATTGTAATTAATGATTGCGATAAATGTCAACATAATTGGGCAATACAAACACTCGTTACCAATGGTAATCCAACACATTCTATCATCGTTTATTTATCTGTATGTCGAAGGGTTTGACGCGATTTCTTCACGATACTGTCATATGAAACAAATGATAATATGTATTATCATATCAATGCATGACTTGTGAATAAATGCCTCAGCTCAGAAACAAGATGACGAATTTTAAGAGCAATTGTTAAGATCGAAAACATGATCTCTGTACCTATAGTATATCTCCAGTGGCGTCTACATAGATTACGAGTAGGGTATGCAAAATGAGTGACATTTATCGTAAAAACAATAAATAATTTATATTTTTGTCAAAATTAGTGCTGTTGAAATGATCGCCTATGCTTTCAAATCTGTAGAGGAAAATGGGTAATAAGTGGGAAACATTTAATATGTTTGCGATTTTCCGTTTTGTCTGGACGCGCAAAATGGAGGAGACCTATGTCCAGCAGTGGACTGCGATAGTTTGAAGAAAGAGATCGAGGTGTGTTCTAGTGTAAACAACCTCGCTGGTTCTATGTTTTATTTGCCGATGCAGCAAATCACAATTTCTTCATAAGTGGTTAGCGCAGAAGACTTTTAGTTTTGGTCCTATGTATGTGTTGACGAATCGGCAGAGGCTCGTTCCATATTAAGCAAGATGCCTTATGTGACCACGTCCAGTTTGAATAGAGTTCAAACAATGTTTAAACAGTTAAATCCTGGTTAAAATATAAAGTTAATTAGTTTATGCTTTGTGGTTTAGCAACAGAAGATTAACTTGTACCACGACAATAAATAAGTTAATTACAAAACATAAATCAGTTTCAATGGACAGTTATAAATAATACTTGATTGAAATTCACGCGGGGATCGTTAAAAATAATGCACAGTGGTGATGCATAAGTAATTTCTACCTCTGCTAATGATGCTATTGTCGTAGTTATTGTTAAAGTACTTACTTTAAAGTACATTATTATGCAGCAAAGGATGTGTAATTATAGCACTAGACAGTAAAATGTATGAGTTATCTGAAAAAAATAACAATAATCTATGAATACTGTTAATTGTCACCATTATCGTCATAACAGCTTAATATGCTTACTGCTCAACAAAGGTCTCCCCTTATGTCTTTTACGCAGACTGACCCCTAAAAGTGAACATCCATTGACTACCAGTCACCTTGATTGAAACATCAGTTCATCTTGTTGGGACGCTTCTTTTCCGTGGACGCCACTCTAGATCTTTCCCGCCCCTTAAGTCATCAGTTCATCGAACATAGTGCCTTCTCTCTTCAACCTATCGCAGTCCACTGCTGGACATAGGTCTCCCCCATTTTGCGTCAGATATCCCGGTCCTCCGCTTTTCTCATCCAGCTCCCACCAGCTACCTTCCGCAAGTCGTCGGTCCATCGGGCCGGAGGGCGTCCTACGCTACGCTTGCCAAGACGCGGTCTCCACTCCAGAACTCGTCTGCTCCAACGGCCATCGGTTCTACGACATACGTGACCAGCCCACTGCCACTTCAACTTGCATAGTGGTGACTACGGGCATTTACCCCCCATGAGTAGCGCCAACCATAGTTCCTTGTCCGTTACCAATTCACAAAATAGCCCGGCAAGTTCGGTTTATGTTGGTCTCTTCAGTTCTCCTACGGATGTTTTCATTCCGGATCATAGTTTTAAGTACCATGTTATTGTAGGAACCAATCGATAACTGGTGACGAGAACAGCCGATTCTACACGTACCAGTATAATAGCGGATAGATGATAGTGATATAAGAAATAACTTATAAACTGGCACTTTTATTGTAATGGCCACAAACAATGACTGGATTAAAACTTTGAAATAAATTATCTTCGTACTGCAGTTTAGAATTATAGTATATAGGCGTTCATAAAGCTAGTTGTCATCATCAGCTCAATTTTATGTCCCACCGAGAGGCACGAGCCCACCCGTAAAGGGTGTGTACTTGTGTAGGCCTTAGTCGTCCACGCGAGCCCATCGCGGATTGGCCGACTTCACGCACAACCTTTGAATCTCCTCGTAGGCGTGTCCAGGTTTCCTCACGTTGTTCTCCATACCATATGAGCGTCGAATAAACAAATATAACGCCACATGTCTTTTCGAAAGTTCGTACTTTGATCCTGCGCCCTCCAGATCGGAAGGTCGTCACCAGTCCACACCAATGAACCACTGACGCTCATGGGAAGTAGTATCTCGGGCTAAAGAGTGAGAGGGAGTTGGCAGTGCGTGAAATAACTGAATATAATTACTAAAACTATGCCCGTCGCAAATAACTCAATCAACTAGCCATCACTTGTGCATTAAAAGCGACATTTGACACTTAGACTGCATTTGAAAAAGCAAAATAGTTTGTTTTTTTTATTGAAAGTTCAAATCTCCCCATGTACCAATGTGTTTTCGAATTTTTGAAATTATATGTACGTTATCCGACGCTCTTACGGTGAAGGAAAACATTGTGAGGAAACCTTCATGCACGCCTGCGAAGAGATTCAAAGGTTGAGTGTGAAGTCGTTCAATCCGCACTAAGCCCGCGTGGACGACTAAGACCTAAGCACCCTATAGGGTAGGCTCGTGCCCCTCGGTGGGGACGTTTAATGAGCTGATGATGATGAATTGAAAAAACATGGACGCCAAGGAAATGTGCGGCATTCAAAGTAAATATTCCGTTCGTAATTTACCACGCTTCTGTCTGATTCATTTAATATAGAACAACGTGCTGGAAAAGATTGTGTTAACAGGTGCTTTGGTATGGTAATGTGCATAAAGAAATACTAGGAACACTGATACACCGTGTATGTTGTGTTTACAATTTACACGGTATATAATGGAAACAATGTACTCGCTACATATTGTTAAGTCAACTTGTACGATTAGGTATGGACTGGGGAATAATAATTTTCTGTGGTATTAAGCCACCTTCGTATCCTTCCGTATCGTAATCGTTCTGAACAAAGGCCTGGCCTAATGATTTTCACGCAAATGGATCCCTTACTGTCGGCATTTGATAATTACCCCATATTCTTTTTTAACATTTAACATACTTTACCAGTCATCGGTCGACTCGGTTAGTTTGTCCCTGTTCGAAATACTATAAATTAATGTTCATTAATTATGTCTACAAAATTTTAGAATTTTGTCACTATATATTCCCCCCTCTAAAACCTTTTGTAGTGGCCCGAGCTTTGGGGATAAATGTTGAATGAAAGAGAGTTTGTTATGATATTATAAAATGTATTGAAAGTTCCACAAATGTTCTTATGTTAATGTTAAATATTGGATGAAATGGAATGTTTATGAGTGCTCGCGTTTGTCCCGACGGCGAAATGTACACTAAATGTGTAATAAAGAAATTATATTAAAGCGATGAAATTTTATAGACGAAAGAAATTATATAGAAGAAAGAAGAAGAAAGAAAGAAATGATCATTGCTCATCAATAATGAGCAATGATCTGGCGACCTGCTAACAGACTTTCTTTCTTTCTTTCTATATGAAACAAAAACAATATAGTCGGTGAGCCGGCCGTATAAAGGTCCTATAGATCTGATTACTTTATTTTCCCGTTAAATTTTTCATGTATTTTTTGAGTTATAATAACAATGTCTGGAGTTACAACCGGAGGTGAGGTCATTATTTTGCATGCGAGCAAAATCAGGCATTTTCAGGGGCGTCGACCTTTAGTTGTATAGTTTCTCAGACTATATTCAAGAAATTGTTCATGTATCTGATCCAAAGTACTTTTATATGGCCGGCTCTCGGACTAATACATTTTCGATTGTGTCTGGAATCAGGCGGTTAAAAGGTTAAACTTACTACGCATAGCAGCAGTAATCTTGTGTCATCTTAAACGAGTGTAGGTACAGTTTATGCATAAGTGTCAGTATTTCAATCGTTATCTGGTATCTAAACATTTGATATGAATTATCAATTCGATCTCCTTGAAGGCAAGGAGATTATTACATACAAAGTTAAACAGAATAATTGCTTGATTAACACTATATACTTACTATAAGTAGGTGCCGTAAAAAGCTTTTAACGCAAACTAATTATAACATGTCTCATTCTACGTCTATAATGCAATTATTATTAGGACTATCCTATCCTCATAGAATGGACTATCGCCGTGGATGAGTTTCGTACTGTTATCTACCATCCTGATCTTGGGTGTCAGATGATCACAGACTTGTTACCTATTTGTACACGAGCTGATGACATTGGCTGGAATCAGTAGACATTTTTTATCCTCCATTAATGTTTGGTCTCTTATACGGTATAAGTTATACCCGTATAAGTTATACCCAGTAATTTAACTGCTACTATGGTTTGGGTCACTATATTTGAATGTCATTCACGATGTGCATTGCCTATTTTGGGATCCAGAGGATTTGAAATATAGCCTGCAACGACACTATGTGTTTCTACAACCCGTGTTAGTTCACTATTGGATAGGACAGGCGTTCAAGCAGTTGTCTCTAATAAAAGTTGAATGAGAGAGCGTTACTGCCTTTCTTAAGCCGTCGAATATAAATATTAAACATAAGATTCCTTCATAATAGACTTCTGTCACTTGTGATCGGCAGTTGTTTTAATTAGAGCACCATAGACTATGAACAGAGTTACGCAAGCATCCGAAAATTTTATGGTAATGCGACTTAGAAATGTCACAAGAAAGCGCAGCAAGGTCGCGCAGTTAGGGTTACCATATCTCAGGGCATTTTGAGTTTTCTCAAGACTGCGGTCGGATTTTGATTTTCAATGAGCACAGGTTACATTTAAATTCTAGATCTATTAAATTAAAAGTTAAACCCTTAGATGAACAATAAACTAAGTAGATTCATAATCACGAAGAAATATCAACCAAAAATGTCCGCACCGCTTGGCACATATGTTGACACTTGTTTTGTTTATGACATAAAATGATTCATTAAAATTTTGATCTTAAGGCGTCATTAAAAGGGTGCAAAATCAAAGGCACGAGCACAACTATACTACAATGTATGTATGACTTGAAGCGAGCGACGTGATTATGAATGAAAATTTTGCCCAAATGTCGGATGGGCACAATTTGGCCGCGGTAACTTTTTGAGTGGGATTTTGCATCTAGTAAGTTCATTGTTTATTTAAGGTTAAATCACCGAAATAAATTGTAATCGAACCGCCTCCCCCTTTTTTTGGTAGACTTTTGTTGTACTTAATAAAATCTCTATTAATAAAATATGGATATCTCAGAACTTATTCATGACAATTAGACCTTTTCTCCGATGTTTTGATTTTGTCATCTGATAACCCTACGCGCGGTAATATTAATATTACCGTGGCTCAGTCATCCCCACGTGCGCGGGCGCTCCAGTTACGAAAGTCAATTACACGCACACTCGATGTGTCGCCCGACAATCGACACGATAACGGCTTGCGAAACGATCTCTTGTTTGTGATATTCGATTATTTTTCAATAGGTACCTGGAAAATGCGTGTCAAGGATGTGTTTAGGCGTAGAAAGCGTACACGTCTTTAGTACTTATTTTATTTATGTCACGTATGTGTTCTATTATGCCGTTTTTAATGAACCCTTGAAAGTGTTTTGATATTAGCTAGCGGTCGTTCCGTTGAAGGTGTTTGTTTTTTTTTATTAATAAAATTACATCTACAGACTCATGGTCCGTACTCTTTTTAGTTTAAGATTATTTTGTAATTTAATTATTATAATATTATGTTAGTGCTCCGCGCATGGGGCAAAAGAATTGGTTAAAGGGGGAATGGGATAACAGAATTAAAATAACTAAATATTAACATTAGGTAAAGTAGGGGAGTGAATAATATAAAATAAAGGGAATAAATAACATCATAAATTCTCTCTCATTCTCTCTGTTTTATCTACTGACGGTGTTTGTTTACAATAGACTATTGTTGACTGACATTTTTTTATATAATTGAGTAACCGGGGTTTGACTAAACATGTTCAGCAAAAATCAATAATATATTCGATCTAGATCATTTTTTATATACTTTGAGAATTCTCCATAACCTAAGCAGGAAGTTTAAAATATGTTATGAGACCGTTACCCACACGGATACTCGGTACGTATCTACTCTACTAAAGAGGGAAGGAATGACGACTCATTTTGTGTTGTGGTTGACAGGTCGACTGCAACACCAAGAGTTCCGGGTTCGATCCCCGGGCAGTACAAACATTTGTGTGCATGAATATGTCTGTTTGTAATGGTCTGTGTGTTTTCTATGTATAAACAAAAAAAAGAATGATTATCCGTTGTATAGTACCCATTATACAGGCTTCACGCTTAAGTTGGGGCTAGATGGCGCTGTGTGAATGGCAGTGGATATTTATTTATTATTTCAAAGTGTTGTCTTCATTATCGTTTTTATTAACATGAAAAAGGTAAGACCGAACCGGATCGCTTACGTCCACATAACTTATAACAATATTATGTGTTCTGTGCTTACGTCAAAGTATAGCTCCCTAAATTATTAATACACTCGATGCATTTGTTGAAGGATCAAACTGAAACAGTTTTCTTTTTTAGTTAGTGTCTACAGTCCCCTTTGAACAAAAAACTGTATCGGAAGATCTCACTCTGCCATTAGTTTGATATGATGTGCTGTCTGCTTGATTACTTAGTTTTTATTTGAAAGAACATTTAGTGACGTTATTGACCAAATGTTTACCACACAGCAAAGACAGTTAACCTATGTAATTGCAGGACGGATGTTTGCGTAAACCTGATGGAAACCCTCGATGCCAGATAGGCCGGCGAGGTTATAACCAAAGAACTCATCAGACTGTAATATCCTATGTTTATGTTAGTATAATTATTCCGTTCGAATAAACAAGTCTAATTAATAGGATTCGAGGAATAAAACTGCTAGCACACGTTGAAGACGTCGTAAAACTTAGCAAGTCTGGCGTGGCGTTATTCATAGGAAACAATTAAGCTTATGGTTCACCTGATAGTACATAATAATAATTGACACCGGCGCCCATAAACATTTGCAAGATGATTCCAGCCCAATCAAGCTACTGTAGGTTAGATATTGAATAAAGAACGGATAAACATTTTTTTATAATGAAATTGCGACTTAATACAATTTTTAATATGCCAGTGTCGTAAATAAGGCCGTGCCACCGGTGATCAACCTAGCAGGGGCAGGGGCGTCTTTCCCTTAGGTGCAGGGTGTGTGTTGCACACGGGCGCCGCGTTGGTAGGGGCGCCGAGAGCCGCTCGCATTATGAGTTCCTCGAGACCGCGCGCTTGCTAGGGGCGCTAGGGTTGTGTTTGCACACGTGCGCTACATCAGCTAGACGGCCCTGCAACCTAGCCCTCCCCGCAACGCCCTAAGCCGAGGTTCGAGCTCAACTCTTTATGCCCTTAGGGTTTTAAGGTTGCGAACCAGAGATTTTTTTGCATCGCACGATTATATACCAGGGTAGGCAAGGCATAGGTATGCAGTGAACTTGCGTTTGCGCTTTTGTGAGCGAGGCCCAGCGTTGCATTAATGGCGAAAAGGGCGCAATTATAGGAATCTCACAGGACGCCGTATTCACCAAAGTTACTTATTTAATTATTAATTTCATTTATTTATGAAGGTTGACTAGAGTTTGTAACAAAAAATGAATTTAACTATGTTACTTATAAATTATATTTAAATAAAATCATTAAAGGTAAACACAACATGCAAAAGAAAAAAGACATTACTACTTACTTATAATCTAAACTAAAAACTAAATTAATCTAAACTAAATTTAAAATAATAATAAAAAATATTTATAACGTTAGTAACAATAAAAAATAATTTTATTTAAATATATCCTTAAGCCTTCTTTACCGACATAATAATAATCTTTTTTATAACTTAAACTAACTTACTTAGCATATGAATTTGGGACTCGAGACAACTTCAAGGACATTGTAAGTGTGAGTATTGCATGTCAGCCATTGATATTATTTATCTCAATGATGTCAGCAATTTTAGTTTGAGAGCTCGATGAATAAGTGAACGCCGTCAGCTACGCACTGACCGGCTAGCGTAGGTAGGGGTTTGGCTTTGAGGAAAATTAACATATTAAATTTTACCTCTTACTCCTTAATTTAAGGAACTGTCGTGTGACCCCATACGTGACACAGTTAGGTAATAAGGACTGTAAGCTCTCGCCACAGACATGCATGAACACGCTGTTATGTATAAGTAGACAATTTGAAATACCTACATCATTACTTGTCATAAGACAACTACCAGCGATACGACCTGGTGTCGTTCAAAAAAAAAGGGCCGGCAACGCATTTCTGGGACCTCTGGCTGGACCTGACCTTGCAAATGCCCATGGACGGCGATGTCACTTAACATCAGGTGAACTGAATGCTTGTTTGCCCCCTGTTCAATATAAAAAATGTATTAAAACTTTACAGAAAACACTTCGTCAACTCGTACTGAAACAGTGCGACGGGTCCGAAATCCCACAGTCATTTAAGATACAGGCCTCCAAAACTAGTCAAAATGGCCTTGCTACCGGCTGAATTGCGACCGCGTCATTGAGAGATAAGGTTTAGACAACTTTAATGTGCACTTGACTTATATGACAAATGACTACTTTAAAGCATTATCCTTATGCAAATAAAGCGAGAAAAAAATCTACATCAACAATGCCCCTCACTTTGCCTTATGCAAGAAACAAAAAACTAAGAAAAAAACAAATCGTGATGATGTAAGGGTTCAGACAGCTATTACCAACATGATTATGAAAATGATGACAATAATAATAAATATCCACTGACATTCACACAGCGCCATCTAGCCCCAAGTTAAGCGTGAAGCCTGTAGTATGGGTACTAAACAACGGATAAACATACTTATATACATTTATTTGCTAATACAGACATATTATACGTAGAAAACACCCAGACCATTACAAACGGTCATGCATACAAATGTTTGAACTGCCCGGGGATCGAACCGGAACGGTTCGATCCCCGGGCAGTCGATCCTTGGTGTAGCAGCCGACGCCTCAACCCTACCAAATGGGTTGTCAAAAATTGTTTCATCAGTTTAAAAAATACAGTATGTTTGTAAAGGTTCGGGTGTTTTATATGAAGGGATGTTAATCCTTTGTAGATTTTCTATAGTTGTTTAGCTTGTGGGGCTAGAAACAGCTGTATATGTATTAAAATTATATGAATAAGTACTTTGTCAACCTTGTCTACTAACTAGGTCAATACTGAAACTGGATCAGTTTTATAAATGTGTATGGACATTCCATTATTTTATAATGGCGACTTGAACGTTTCTCGTTTCTTCCTACTTTAAACACTTTAAAGTGATTTGTACACATTGTTTTATGATCATTTATGGTCAAGTCAAATAACTTAGTCTGCTATTTCTTGATCAACATAAACATGTTGTGTCCACAATTTGTTTTGGTATAACGAGTGTTTATTTGATTAAAGTCAGTTGTGTAAGTTTTGATGTTTTGGTAATAACTAGGTTTATAATGTTTTTAGGTTGTAAATTTTAATACTTTGTTGTGACCACAGACATCAGAATATACATTAGACTGGACAAACCGCCAAGTTTATAGGCCGTCCCAGTGTCGCAATTTCTTTTCGGTTCTTACCTGTGAAAATTTATTATATTTCTTGGTAAATTTACTGATTTATTGCGATAATGACATGTTACAATTGCACAGGATGGCATTTTGGAAAAAAACGGTAATTTCTTCTAATATTCGTGCGTCTTGACTCGTCTCACAGAGCGGTAGCCAGTGTATGCTCGTTGAGCTTACATTTGTCGCACTTTAAACGCGGATTGCCCCATGTCCTGTATTGGGAAATCTGTGGTTGTGACGGACTATCTTTAGAATAGATTAATTACCCGAAGGCGTGTGTATAATGCTACTGCAAATAAACTTCAATTTGTTACATTTTATGTTTAGGCTAATTTAACAACGAAAATATATTGGGTACCTAAAACATTGAAAACATAATTAAACAAATATGTATATTTGTTAAATATATATAATATATAAAACTAACCAATGAATTATCATAAACAGCTTAGTAAATAACAAGATGATGAGATGGTTAAAAGTTTAATTTGATTATTGTAATAAACACGTTTTTTTGTAATATTTGTAAAGATCAAAGAGATAAGATTGTCTAAAGTGTCCTACAATGGAATGTTATAGGCTATTTATTGATGTAAGTAACTATTACTTCATATTATATTACCATGAGATCATCCGCTCTCGTTTACTTCTCAAAGCTGCCGTCCACTATCTAAAACGCCGTTAACTAACGAGCCAATTTTTTCGATATAAATCGGGAAAACCCTGTTTAACGAAAAACAACTTCGGATAGGGCATCTCTAATATTGCTATGTATCACCATAAAGACAAATTGATGACCCATTTGGTGTTGCGGTTAAGACGTCGGCTGCAACACCAAGGGTTCAGGGTTCGATCCCCGGGCTGTACAAACATTTGTGTGCATGAACATGTCTGTTTGTAATGGTCTGGGTGTTTTCTATGTATAATATGTATATATTTACAAAAAAAAATGTAAGTATGTTTATCCGTTGTTTAGTACCCATAATACAGGCTTCACGCTAAACTTGGGCATAGACGGCGCAGTGAATGTCAGTGGGTATTTATTTATTTTATTATAAAAGATTTTGCATATAAAATGTCACTAATAGTGTGATAAAGGTGCAAAGTTTTAATTACTTATCAGCTGAACTAAAAATTAAGCTCGTCATTTAACAGAGTTTTAGCTAGTGGACGGCAGAAAGGTATTTATTGCACAACCATATACCGACTACTTATATAATATCAAGTGATTGTATTTTGGCTTTTGCTTTTTTGTTTATATGATCATATCTATTCCGAGCTCAATGTATTATATTCCTTATGTGTTATACTGTAAGGACCATAGAAATTATCTAACAAAGCATTTAGTTGGAATTGGTCGATGTGATGTGTTATTGATTAAAGAAACCGCTCAAAAAACTGGTACATGACTAGTGAGTTTAACAACATGATCTGATGTTGTAATCAGACGCAGGCAGTAGGTATGTTTGCTTCCAAATACTAAAGCACTTATTACACTAGTCGATCTGCAGACACTCGAACTGTAGTAATGGGATTCGTGCAGGCCTATGTAACTGGATATCTGATTTTCTTAGTAACCGTTCAATCAGAGTGGTTCTAGATGGTTGCTCTTCTGATCATTTTCAGATTAATGCCGGTGTTCCTCAGGGATCAGTTCTCTCTGGGACGCTTTTCCTGTTGCATATCAATGATCTACTTATTCCAAGTATTGTTGGCTATGCAGATGATAGTACTGTCTCAGAGAGATACTTTTCAAGTGCAAAGGCTTGCGGTAGTGAGGTTCAAACCTTGAGGATGGCAATGGTAGCGCGCATTGATCGAACTTTGGAATCAATTGCTGCCTGGGGTGATGATAATTTGGTTGAGTTCAATGCTGCCAAAACCCAGGCCTGTTTGTTTTCAGCCAAAAAAAGTGCATTTAACACTACCGTCTTTTCGTGACACGTTTATCCCTGTGACTGATGAACTGAACTTGCTTGGCGTGGAGTTGACGAGTGACCTTAACTTCAGCAAAAACATTGAGTTCAAAGCTCAAATAGCCTCAAAGAAGTTGGGCATCCTAAATAGGGTGAAGCGGTACTTCAAACCAGGTCAGCTTCTTACTTTATACAAAGCTCAAGTCCGACCTAACATGGAGTACTGCAGTCATCTTTGGGATGGTTCAGCAAAATGTCATCTTGCTACTTTGGACTCAATCGATCGCAGAGCCAGAAAATCATTGGCGATCAGGCGCTCGTTAATTCTAAACTGCAGAGCTTATCCACCGCCGTAAAGTAACATGTTTGTCAGTTTTTTACAGGCTCTACTTTGGTGAGTGTTCTTCCGAGCTCCACGCACTTATCCCATCGTCACCCTTTCACCATAGGTTATCAAGGCGAACTGCAAAATTTCATCCGTTTGTAGTTGACGTTCCCCGCATTCGGACTAAGCGTTTTGCGTCTTCTTTCATTATGCGTACAGCTAGGGAATGGAATGACCTCCCTGCGTTTGTGTTTCCGGCCACTTACAACCTCGTGGCATTCAAAAAACGAGTGAATAGGCTTTTTCTGGGCAAGCTCGCTCCATCTTAGAGCACGTCTCTTCCCATAGGATAGTCTGTGCTCAAGAGTAAGCTCATCAGATATATAAAAAAAATGGTGGGGTCACACTAACGGGTAATGCCATTAATTATCGTGTTGATGGGCGTTTATGATATGTGTAGCCACCACATAAACGCGATTATTTTACAACGGCATTAACAATAATACGTACTATGGCTAATAGGGTAGCGAGAAAGTAATTGCGGTTATTGAGGTTCTGCAAAACCATGCTTGTGAGATACAATTGTATTATCAACCATCTTCTTTTTCTTTTATTCGTTTGGTAATAATAAAATAAATTATGGTATTGATGGGTCTAACGCCCATCAAAACGTTAGTGTGGCCCCAGCATAATAACGACCTTGTCTATTTGACATTTAGAGACAGTCTGAAAATCGCTAAGTGTAATAACTGCTTAAATCACTGTGTGGCAATAGTTAGTCTTATCTATACATGTAGATATTTTAATTCATTCATGCCTTTCCATGGGCTGGTCACGTATGTCACAAAACCGATGGCCGTTGAAGCAGATGAGTTTTGGAGTGGAGACAGCGTCTTGGCTAGTGTAGCGTAGGACGCCCTCCGGCCCGATGGACCGACGACTTGCGAAAGGCCGCTGGTGGAGGCTGGATCAGAAAAGCGGAGGGCCGGGATATCTGGCGCAAAATGGGTGAGACCTATGTCCAGCAGTGAACTGCGATAGGTTTAAGAGAGATACCTTTAATAAGTTACCGACACCGGATCAATAAGTTACAATAACAGTGGACTAGTTACGTATGTCGTAGGACCGATACATGTTTAGGTTTAGGATTAGAACCGTGACCTGGCATGCTCAGCTTAGGAAACCCTAAAGCCCAATCCAATTGATGACTTACAAAAGCTCGCTGGTTAAGGCTGGATGAGGAAAGCGGAGAACAGGGATATCTGGCACAAAATGGATGACCCATGTCCAGCAGAGGAATACGATTGGTTGAAATGAAAATAAAAATATAGGAAAGTTAAACAGTGCCGTATTTATCTAAGTCGTATTGCGATTCATATTAACTTCGCTGCCTACTGTTTCACATCTTAATTCACGTGCAAACATCGTTAGTATAATTTCTTTAACACATTATATTTTTTTATGACTGTTCTTTATGATACACTCAACGTAATAGTACTACCCAATTATGATTTCTATTTCAAAAAAGTAATTTTACGTCAATTTCTTTCATGTAGTTAAACTTTTGGCTAGTGATAAAGATAATTCATCTCAATTATTTTGTTCCCAGGCAAAAGTTTGTGTTGTCCATTTGAACTTTCTGTGAAAAAAATCAAAACTATTGTTTGAGAAATTTTAGTTTATGACATATTTTTTTTATTTCCTGCACGCGGTATTTATGTCGATTTCGATGTTGACATCCCAAATAATACCTAAAGGATATTTAGAGGGCAAACCCGGTTTGTAGGTTTTAAACAAGTGAAATCAAGATTTTTAAATGCCAGAGTAGTTATCTTGCGAGTGAAGGTTACCACTTCACGTGTACAGATTGTCGATAGCGGAACAACACAACGAGATGATTTTTTCTTTTGCGATAAGGGAATCTCGTTTTATCTGCGTTGTGCGATCGGGCAAAAAGTAGGTACCTACTCATGGCGATAATAAATACCATTCCATCAATTATTACAACGACTTTCTTTTTAACAACTAAATATTAATTTTACGATATTGGAGTTCAATGGTTCCATTGAATAGTTGCTAGAGCGCTCGTTTTACAATCCAGTAAGTAGTTTCCACTATCCGCAATAAAATACCAAACCTTATTTTTATAAAAGCGCACCTTAATTTATATGTCGTTACATTGAACACTTTTGTTTATTTGCAATATTGTTTTTTTGAATTCGAATTGGTTTCATCAATAAACATGAAGTCAATTGATGATAGTGAGCAATGACGT
The DNA here is from genome assembly GCA_019425675.1 of Leucinodes orbonalis. Taxonomy (NCBI): domain Eukaryota; kingdom Metazoa; phylum Arthropoda; class Insecta; order Lepidoptera; family Crambidae; genus Leucinodes; species Leucinodes orbonalis. The sequence goes on from PQWD01014873.1 coordinate 76,579, forward strand.
CACATATCACTAATCTCATATAAAATACATGGAAACGTTCCTTTTTGACAGTTCATAAAAAGTGCGTCAACAATTAGTGGTGTCAACTATCGGATTTTACTTCCGCTATGGTCGGTCATCGAATAGGTGATTAAGCAAATAATGTCAAGCCCACCCCATCAGTGGATGATGAGGCAGGTGACGCCTTTGTTAAATGCTACTAACTAAGTATGATAACTGTTAACATCCACCAATCCGCATTGGGTCCGAGTAGTGGGTTATGGCCCAATCTTCCCATAGCCAAACTGTTTGTGAAGTTATTTGAACATACTCAAATCGCTTATTAGCATGGTTCATTTGTGCCATGGTTCGCTTTAAAAGTAAGTTTATAGATTTTCCGAAAATCTTTGCCAAATCAAAGACGTCATGACAAAGAAGAATATATGACGATAGCAACTAGTTTCCTGATTTGCTAATCATCAGTAACATACATTATCTTGATCTAGTATGATTTGAGAAATCAATTGATGGATAGGACGGAACAGCTGTCAAATAGTAAAGATTAAATTCTAAGCTCTAATGTAAGCAAACAATACAACACATATCTGATTAGAAATATGTTTGATGAACCATATGGTGAAAATAAATGGTTAAGAAGACCGCTAATAGAACAATGGTCCCGAGTTGGAACCCCGTGCAGTACAGTCGCTTGTGTGCATGAACATGTTTTTTTTGTATTGGCCTGGTCCACTACAAAGGAACTGTACAAGAAAAAATATGGCATGTACATATCTCAAGATTTTGTTACAAAACGGAAAAATATAACTTCCTTGTATCTGTTATCTTCCAAGATCTAAAGGATTTATCGTACAAGAAATGTCTGCTAGTGTCTCAAAATAAGACATTGTTTTCTTTTATTAGTAATAAAATGATTTCAACATTATGAACGTAAGAATGGAATGGACACATGAATAATTAAAGTAAATAATGAAATATGCCTAAAGGTAAAATCGCACAAAAAAAAGTGCACCAAGTTGAAACACTTGATGAATCAAGTTATTCAAATAAACTTTTTTTACTTTAACATTAAATTTTTATGTTCGGTACGTTGTGAATAATTTCTTATCGGTATAATAGAAAATCTGTGAAGGTAATAATATGTCCGCTGTAATTGCAGAGCGATTGGTATAAACAGTAGTATTTTTTGCGTAAATTGTTAATGCAAAACATAGATTTTTAATTGTGGATAGTGTTTAAATTGAAAGGCGTTTTTGTCTCGATTAACCTTTCGACGGCAGTATTAGACAGTAGATTTAGATTGGCTTTTTCACTGAAAATTGCAATTATAAGATTAAAACAAATATTTTTGAGTTCAAAAGCATGCGTGATGCGTAATGACTGTTGTGCCCTCATACGGGAGGTTTGCTCAGTCCCTATTCGCGTAACCTGCGTGTGCCGGCCGCTTCCCTCCCCAAATGTATACTATGTCACCTAGCCCTCAACGCACCTTAAATTCTGGCCGCCAGTGAAGCTGTAAGGCCATCAACGGCCAACAGCAGTAGTCAGTTTGAAAAAAAAATAAGTGTCGTGAGTTCGAATCCTCAAACGCATAGTGAAAGTCACTTTGTGCGATTTTGTTAGGTTGGACAAAGTAAAAAGTAAGCGGTAGGACTACCTACCGCTGACCGCTGACCGACCATGATACAAAGATAACTACAGCAATGCAAAAAATAATACTATAAATAAAGTCAATGTAAAAAAAAACAGTTTTGGTTTACGATAAACAATACAAAACGCAAAATCATAAAAAATACAAATTTAAACATTCCAATTGTCGCAGCAAGCAAAAATTAATTTAAAATATACATATAGCAAAAATTAAAGTAAATGACGGTTTTCTTTTATTTTGTTAAAATGGTGTTTCTTAATTTGGAAAAAAAAAATTTCATTCAAACGACATTTTTTTATTCAAACGACATTTCCTTTCCGAGAGATTTCCAAAAACATCAAGTATTTGCACAAGAATGTACGAATATAAAAGGAAGTTAGTGTATTCAGTAGGCGGCTTCATAAAGGTCTTGCTTTTTGCCTTCCTTGTGAGTCAAGTGTTTGCCACTCATCTCACATACAGTTAGGGTTGTTCCGTGTGTGTGATTTCACTGTCACATAATGTTTTCCTTTATGAAGTAACATGTAAGCCCATATCATGTTTTGGAGCTATTCGCTTCTGATGTGACTAAAATTTTATATTTTTGTTGGTGGAGGTGGCTATTTTGAAATAATGAAACTATTATGCAAATTTTACTACTCGTACGTCACATATTTATGATGTGTTATTTATTAACAATATAATCTCAGGATATTTTTGTTTTGTTTTTTATTATCGGAATATTACAGAATGGTGTTTAATATGTCACCACGTCACATTTTTTTTGTAACAGCTTTGTTTACTGTGCCACGTACACAAAAAACTTTTAATTAGTGGTACTTCCGTGACGTCTTTTAATTGTAATAAAGTATTCAGGGCTAAAAATAGCGTTGTATTATAGTGTTTAACATTGACCTCGTATACGTACATGGACCCTTTGTGGCTATTTAATTCGCAGTATGATAAATGCGAGGGAAGTTGGCTTTAACAGAATCATTTTCCGTAAGGGCTCAATCCTTTCGGTGTATTAACATTATAATGCCTTTATTTTTTACCTTTTAACTATGTGTGAGTTAATGGTTCTTACAGTTCTTTGAACTTTTAAGCTGTTGTGTTACAACCTTAATTGGATTGCACTAAATGAGTTTATGCTTCACAAGTTACCTAAGAACATTTTGATGTTAATGGTGTTTGTATAATTAAATGTATACTGTAGCTAAGGTTCTATGTGGAAAATCTCCACGTCTTTCATAATAGGTGTCTTTCATAAAAGGTGGACATAGTTTGCGAAAAAATAATTAATATAGGAAATCTAATATTATTGAATGATTTTAAAATTGTTCTAAAGGAATATATATATAAGTAAACTAGGAGTCATTTATAGGAGGTCATGATTGCAGTATTCATAAATTAATGAAATAACAGCGTAATTCACCTTGTTATCGCTATTATTACCCGACTTAATCGCCACGGTGGTCAATTGTTACTCCGTGACCTTCGTATTGTTTCCATTTAAATCCTACAGTTGTGAGATAAACTAGCTTTCAAGAAAATGGATGAATGTGAAGACTTAAAGTAAATCACATACACTTCAGTGTTATTAATCATCAGTATCAAATGTTTCAGCATCGAAACTACTACGTTCTTATTTATAAATACGAGTAAGATACAGGAAAAGTTAATTTTGGCAAGTCCGATATTTTAGATTCAATACAGTTAAAAGTTCGGTGGATCCCCTTGACATTCATTGTAGGGTCTTAAAAACAAAAACTGGTGAATGCTTGCGAAAAGTGACTGTGTTCTATTTATAGTCTTTTCATTGTAAATGGTTTAATATAATTCGGTATTCTCCACCATTCGCAATAAATACCAAACCTTATTTTCATAAAAGTGCACTTTATTTGACATGTCGTTTCATTGATCACTTTGTTTATTTGCATATTGTATTTTTAAATACACTGAAATCAATAATATTAGGTCAATTGATGTTAGTTGCAATGAAGTCACGTTTCAATAATCTCATACAAAATATATGGAAACGTTCCTTTTTGGCAGTTCATAAAAAGTGCGTCAACGATTAGTGGTGTCAAATACCACAATTAAACTGCGCACTTGTGACAATTTTAAAAGTGCGTGTTTTAAGTAGTTCTCAAGAACTTGACATAGTAGTTTATATATCAACGACGTCGGATTTCGTTTTATTTTTAATGCTAAAATTAAGTTTTGTTGTTTGTGATACGCACTTATAATACCGTTTATTGCATAATATTTATTCGGTACATTTAAGGACGTTAATCTCAAACCGGAAACAAATGCTATGAAAAAAAATCATGTATCGTCAACAGTTTGAGTATATCAATATAATTATGCCAAAAAAGGTTAGTCGACATCACAGGTGACCGAAAACTGGCAGATTGAACAGTGAATTAGACTAGCAATCTAAATGGATACACTGCCGATATTTTCGGAATCTTTGCCTAAACGACCTCTTTTAAATATGTTTACTTTAAAAAATATTTTATATATTTTAATTATCTTCTTATAAATTAGTAAGTTATATGCCAGATAGACGTGTCTACATATTTTTTAAAATATAATAATGCGTCTGTGCATGTCCTGTATGGTTTGAATTATTGATCGCAAAACATTCTGTACGGAACTGACTCAACCCTATTCGTCTTATTCAAATGTCGTTTTTGGCCTAGTAGGTATTGTTGCTGTTAAATTCGTTATTTGCAGGCAATGTTTAAACTATCATCATATTATTTAACTGTTTCAAATTGTGACAAAATCATTTGTCCACTTACAAAAGACTGATTCACGAACCGTCATATTCCCATGGTCTGGTGCGTTAAAAACTCGATGCCAATCAATTTTGGCCACAAACCTGTTCCCGGTCGGGCGCACGTGCACATTTGTACAGGATCGATCGCCGGTGGTAATCACCAAGGTAATTGCGTACTTTTTGCCATGGGTCCGCTTTGCTTTCTTGAATATAAGCGTGGTTAAATACTACAATGTGCAATATAAGTTTAGTTGGATATTCGCTCGAGTTGATTGTGGGGTGATATAAGTAGTTCGACATTAGAGTATCAATAAATATATACTCTAAGAGTTCGACACCTACAATGAACTACTTTTTAGCAGTACATTATAGTCCGCTGATTTAGGGCCTCTTCCATATTAGTGAAGGGATGGCCTACAAAAAACTACGCATCTCTGAATTTAAGGTAGCAAAGCAAAACATAGAATAAAATATAGATTTTATACACATTTTGCAGCTATTTATGGTTTTGGAAACCTTTTTTTTCTGTAATGTCTTAAAGGAAGCCTGACTCTACAGCAGTGGATGGACGAATGTAGTTAAAATGAAGATTCAGGCAAATGTTCAGCAGTAAACAGGAATAACTTACTGCTGATAACGTTAAGACAAATAAAAGTGGTTTCGATTTGATTTTCACAATTAATCAATAGAGTAAATATTATATACTATTCTTTTGTATGGCTCTGCTATTTCTATATTCGATGGGATTTATAACCACAACATGAAACGAGCAATTGATAAAATTTGTGTTGTTTTTAATATGTTACGAAGCTGGGGGTTTCGGATAAATTATTGCCAAACACGAAGAATAAACGGTAACACACTTTATTAATTAACCAATATTAATCACACACACAACACTAATTACACTTACACTCGTACTAATTAATCAATTAACGCACGCACTAAAATCCGTAATTAACACTGCACACTATAACACAACACTTTCCGCACACACACGTAATAATCACACGTTAACTCTTCACACTGTTATATCACACTCGACGATCCCTTAGATATCGCTGTATCACTCGCTTCTTCCTTGTAGTCGCAGGTATTTCGCTCTTCGTTCGCTCTTGAGTAGAACACAAGACTCCCGGCGCACCCGTCGGCCCGCCTTATATACCTGTCCGGCCGCTGAGCTCGAAGCGTCGACGTCATTCTACATAGTTCGCGAATTATCTAGAACATACTACACTCTTTGCTATTTGACAATTCGCATGTCATACTCTATGGATTGTCTGTGGACTGACGTCACATATTAGCCGCCATATTTAATGACATTTTAAATACGTCAATTCGTAACACTGCCCCTTCCAAGAAATGCTCGTCCCGAGCATTATCTCCATAGAAACGCGCTAATCGATCCACATGAACAATCTTGGATGCTCCTCGTGGGTGCTTGCGTATACGGTACGTGACGTCGTTAATTTTGGTTAGAACTTGGTACGGTCCATCCCATTTAGCTTGAAGTTTGGGAGACTTTCCTTTGCTTCGAAGTGGGTTATGTAGCCATACCAATGAACCTTCTTCAAAACCTTGATTGTTTACGTTGCGATCGTAACGTGTTTTGGTCCTTTCTGATGACTGCTGACTTGACTGTCGAACATGCTCATAAACGTCATTCATCTTATCTCTTAAATCACTTACGTACTCCGTTATACTACGAGGTGTATCAGGAGGTATTCCAGTAATAAGGTCAGCAGGCAACCTTAGTTCTCGACCGAAATTTGCAAATGCTGGGTTACGGATGTGCTTTCATGGATAGCGCTTCGGTAAGACAAGAGAAATGGCTGTATATGCTTATCCCAATCCTTCTGTCTGCTATCTACAACTTTCGCCAAGTATCTCTCAAGCGTTTGGTTAAAACGCTCTACCATTCCATCCGATTGTGGGTGATAAGAAGTTGTTCGTGTCTTGTGGGCACCCATTACACGACAAGTCTCCTGAAAAACTTGCGATTCAAAGTTTCTTCCCTGGTCGGTGTGGATTTCTAAGGGTACCCCGAACCGACAAAAGACTTCTTGAACGAGCTTGTCGGCAACTGTAGTAGCTTCTTGATTAGGTATCGCGAAAACTTCAGGCCACTTCGTGAAATAATCCATGACAACCATGAAGTATTTGTTGCCGCTCTCACTGACGGGAAACGGCCCCGCCACATCTAATGCTATACGTTCCCATGGAGCTCCCACATTGTATAATTGCATCGCACCTCGGCTGCGTGTATGTGGTCCCTTTACAGCAGCGCAGCTAGTACATTTGCGACACCAATCTTCAACATCAGCCCGACAGTGAATCCAATAAAATCTTTCACGAATTCTCAGTAAAGTCCTTTTTACTCCCAAATGGCCGCCGGAACATCCATTGTGATATAGCTGCAATACTTCCGGTACTTTACTTTTCGGAACCACCATTTGTAGATGACAGTTATCACCGCGAGTACTTTCCCATTTTCGGCAAAGGACGCCATCTTGGATGAGCAAACTATTCCATTGTGCCCAATAACTCTTCGTGACAGAGCTCATAGAGGCGACAGTACTCCAGTTGGGCCGAGGAGTGCTAGCTTCAATCCACTCGAAGATGGGCTTTATGTCCCTGTCATCCTTCTGCGCCTGTCGTAATGTTGACCTCCATTCATCGCTTATGTTTGTTTTGATCACTCGAATGGGAACTTCTTCTTTGGCTTCTTGCCGAACACAGTGCTTGCAATCCTCGGAACAAGGTCTTCTTGAGAGCGCGTCGGCGTTACCATGTGACTTTCCGCTTCGATGTTCTATCACAAAGTCAAACTCTTGAAGTAATTCAATCCATCTGGCCACCTGTCCTTCAGGATTCTTAAACTGTAAAAGCCATTTTAATGCAGCATGATCAGTGCGTAGACGGAACTTACGCCCTAACAAATATTTATTAAAGTGCTGTAAAGTCTTAACCACAGCAAGAAGCTCCCTTCTGGTGACACAGTAATTTCTCTCTGGTTTGGATAAGGCCTTACTAAAGTAGGCAATCACAACTTCATGCTCTCCTTTCCGTGCGATAATACACCACCAATTCCAGCATTACTGGCATCTGTGTCGACGATGAATTCATTCTTTGTATCAGGGTAACCTAAAATCGGTGCATCACAAAGATGTTTCTTCAACTCGTGGAATGCGATTTCACATTGTTCATCCCAACGGAAAGTTCGTTTCTCCTCCGTTAGCTTGTGCAATGGTCTGGCAATATCGGCAAAATTCTTGACAAAGCGGCGATAGTAAGAGCACAGTCCAAGAAAAGCTCTCACCTGGGTCTTGTCTTTTGGTACTGGCCAATCTTGTACAGCCTTAATCTTCTCCGGATCTGTTCGCACTCCATCTTGAGAAACCACATGTCCCAAAAAGGTTACTTCCCGCCGAAAGAATGAGCATTTCTTCGGGTTCAGCTTCAAATTAGCTCCTTTTATCTTCAAGAGAACCTTTTCCAGATTCCTGAGGTGTTCCTGGAAGGTGCGGCCTACAATAATCACGTCATCTAAATAGACTAGACAGGCGTCTCCAATCAAGCCAGTAAGCACTAATTCCATTAATCTCTCGAAAGTAGCAGGAGCGTTGCACAAACCGAATGGCATGACCGTAAATTGCCATAAACCTTTGCCTGTTGAGAAGGCAGTTTTCTCTTTGTCCCTGGCATCGAGTTCCACTTGCCAGTACCCGCTCTTCAGGTCTAACGTGGTAAACCACTTCATTCCTGTCAGCGTGTCCAGCGTGTCATCGATTCTCGGAAGCGGGTAGCTGTCCTTCTTTGTAATGTCATTTAATCGCCTATAATCTACGCAAAACCGTAGGCTACCGTCTTTCTTCTTCACAAGGACAACAGGTGAACACCATGGGCTAGACGAGGGTTCGATGACGCCATCTTTTAGCATCCCATCGATCATGGCCTCAACCTCCTTTTCACGGGCCACTGGTAATCTTCTCGGTCGCTGGCGGATCGGTGCCTCGTTGCCAGTATTAATTTTGTGTCTTACCAACCCAGTTTTCCCAATATCTGCACATTGTCGAGAAAACGTTGCTATACTTGACCAACAATCCTTCGGCCATCCTTCTTTGATCCTTCGTCAAGTATTGTTGACATTCCTCAAACACAGTAGAGACATCAATGCCTGGGTCGGGTCTTTTGCCAGGTCTGGGTAGATCTTCACATCGACGCAGCCACGCTACTCCGTCACAAGTGCCCATGATGGTACCCTTCTTAATTACTTGTTCCTCAGCGGAAAGGTTTAATACACGTACCGCTGCAACTTTACTAAATTTCACAAGACTTCGTGCCATCTTCCACGGTGTTAAATGATTTGAACTTTCTATAAGCACACAACGATGTTCTTTGCCAGAATAATGTGGAAGACGTACTGGAACTATAGTTTCGGACCTGGGTAAAAGCACTGTTCTTCGTAAGCAGTACACATTTCCTGATGAAGCACCTTCCATCATCAGTTCTTCTGTGCCACATTTCATAACACCTTCATTAACGTCGATCTTGCAGTCATGATTTCGCATAAAATCTAGGCCCAATATGCAATCATCGACGATATCTGCTATAATGACTCGATGTCCATACACGTTGTTGCCTAACCTGAACTCCACATTTCTACAGCCATGTACGGGCAGATGCTGACCAGTAGCTGTTACCAGTTGAAGATGGTCGAAGTTCCCGCTGTTGCCCCCAAGAAGACGATTTGCTAATTGAGAACTGACGACCGTACGTGAAGCACCAGTATCCAACGTTAGCCTGCACGATATCCCGTTGATTTCACCTCTTATTATCAGGCTGTTCCCGTCTTGAGCTTGGCGAATCGAAATCTTCGGGGCTCGACGAACACCAGCCAGCACCCGCCCCACGGTCCTGGCACTTATTCGTTTCCCTGTTGATGTTGGGCAGTTGTATTTGCCGCCCTTTCTTCATGATCCTCAGTCCGCCTAGCGCTAATTTGTTTGCGGCAGTTCAAGCGGAGATGGCCTTTGAGCCCACATGAATAACATCTAGGGATAAATCTCCGCAAAGGTTCACACTCAGCCGTTTCAACAACTTCCCTGATGCGGTGGGTTCTTTGATCTTGACGTACGGCTTCCACTTCCAACGCATGGGCCAAAGCGTCCTTTAGCGTAGCATGATGTCCAAGTCGCACAGCTGCCCTCACCTCCAAATCCCGGATGCCATCCACAAAGGCCTGCACCAACATCTTCTGGGATAGTATGGGCTCTGTTCGATATGCTTTACGAACAAGCTTCTCGATTTCCAATCCCCACTGTTGTAAATTCTCACCAACGCGCTGGACCCGTTCTTTAAGCTGCGCGCGAAACACATGTTCCAAATGAGCATCACCAAACCTGGATTCCAGTGCTTGCACCAACTGCCCATATGTCACATCTTTGCCAAGAGTTTCAAGCACCGACAACGCTTCGCCCCGTAGGCCCAGTGTTAGCGCTGTCAAAGCTTGGGATTCCGACCACGAGTTTGTTTCCTTAACCACCTCGAACTGTAGATTGTACGCCGACCAAGACGTTGTCCCATCGAATGGCGGCACTTTAACGCCTTTTGTTGAAGGCGCGCAACCAACGGATTGCGGGCTACCGTTGGTAATCTTTAGCTCCTTCACTTCTTTCTTGATGTCGGCAATCTCGCTGAAAGCTTCCGTAATCTGTTTCTCATGATGGCCGACTTGCTCCTTAACTTCTTGAAGATCCTTCCCAAACTTGCTATGGATATCCTTGATAAGGAGCATTTGTTCCTCTTGTCGACGTGCCTGTTCCTCCTTATCGGCTTGGAGTTGCGCTTGTAACTGGCGAGCTTGCTCCTCCTGTCGGCGAGCCTGTTCCTCCTGCCGACGAGCCTGTTCCTCCTTATCGGCTTGGAGTTGCGCTTGTAACTGTCGAGCTTGTTCCTCCTGACGGCGAGTTCCTCCTGACGGCGAGCTTGTTCCTGTAGCAACGCCATCAATGCAGCCATATCGAAAGTGGACGCTGCAGAGGCCGTAGATGGTCCCGGCACACCTTCTGTTGCAGTCGCTGGGCTGCCCGATGATGGCGACTCTTCAAACCGGCTCCTGTCCATAGCGGCTTGTCGCTGGCTTCTAGTACGAACAACGTCCGTATCTTCCTTCGGTAGCACAGGCATAATTTATCCCACTTCTGACACCAAATGTTACGAGCTGGGGGTTTCGGATAAATTATTGCCAAACACGAAGAATAACACGGTAACACACTTTATTAATTAACCAATATTAATCACACACAACACTAATTACACTTACACTCGTACTAATTAATCAATTAACGCACGCACTAAATCCGTAATTAACACTGCACACTATAACACAACACTTTCCGCACACACACGTAATAATCACACGTTAACTCTTCACACTGTTATATCACACTCGACGATCCCTTAGATATCGCTGTATCACTCGCTTCTTCCTTGTAGTCGCAGGTATTTCGCTCTTCGTTCGCTCTTGAGTAGAACACAAGACTCCCGGCGCACCCGTCGGCCCGCCTTATATACCTGTCCGGCCGCTGAGCTCGAAGCGTCGACGTCATTCTACATAGTTCGCGAATTATCTAGAACATACTACACTCTTTGCTATTTGACAATTCGCATGTCATACTCTATGGATGTCTGTGGACTGACGTCACATATTAGCCGCCATATTTAATGACATTTTAAATACGTCAATTCGTAACAATACCAAAAAACTTGTTTTTGAAGACAAGTGGTCCATTAAGTATGTTGAATGCCAATTTGTCGTTCAAATGTATGTTAAAGTGAAGGTGATCGTAATTTGTCGAATCGAGCATTAACCTCCCGGAGTTGGGTACAGATATTCAGCATTTTTTCGAATTGTTTACGTACTTCTTAGTTATGTTTTTTTTATTAGATTGGTTACCTATTATGTTTTACTGTATTTGATATTACATATCATAAGGTATTTACAAACACAAAAACCAATATAAACATATCTATATATTCATACAATTTACACAAATGCTTGTACTGCACGGGGATAGAACCCGGAAGTCCTGAACCATTGCACCGGTCATTTCATTCACCAAAATTATGATAAACCGCGACTAGACTAGAAATTTCCATTTTATAACCATTTAAAAAAAAAAACATGTTACTCGTGATTAAACAGAGATCATATTGCACTAAGAGAATAAATAGAAAAAAAATATTGTCTATGACACTTGTACAGCATTTCTGTTGATAATCATCAAAGCATAAACATAGTTCTAGCAAACAACTAGGTTCGTTAGCCATGAAGCAACATTGAATCACAACTCCATGTGTGCGTTTGTTTGTGCCATACATTCAAATCAGTTGTAGAAAAACCAATAAACTGATATCGAATCTTCTGTCTTACTGGGTTAATTAGTCACGCTCATGAACACAATAAACTCAACGTGTATCGAAAAATGATTGTGGAAGCCCTAACAAACAAGTGAATTTTAATGCTAAGTTAACACGCAAGGATGATTCACCTGTTTTAAAGGTGCTAACATAAATTCAAATTACGTGTATTTAGTTTAGAATTTAAAAATAGTATAAATCATTATTGTGCGATCATCATCTCTCGATCAGCAAGTCGAAGTGGTAGTGGACCGGTCACGTATGTCGCAGAACCGAAGCCGTCAGAGCAGTCGAGTTCTGGAGTGGAGACCGCGTCTTGGCAAACCTAGCGTAGAGCACCCTCCCCGGAGGTAAATCTGGCGCAAAATGGTGACCAATATCCAGCAATGGACTGAAAGGTGTAAATGTGTATGTGGTAAGATATAAGAAAGAGAGATAGTTTAAAACATCTTCAGCCTTATCTGCTTATTTAATATTTGATTTTTTTATTTGCATTATGTGTACATACCTAAGCATTTAATGACTTATTCGGGCTTAAACAAAAATTATTTTGTTATTTCCTGCTGTTGTATACAATGATTTACCTATTGATTATCCAAACACAAAGGCATGGTTAATAGATTTGTCAATGCATCACTTTCAGGTATAGATATACTCTTGACTACTTCCTATTTTGTTTAGGTTGAAAGTCTATTCTGCGCTGACCACTTGCCCGGTGAAGCTGTACAGTCCTCAGCGAAAATTCGCACAGTGGTTTTTTAAACTTTTTGATTAAGAATGTAATAGATTGAAATACGTAACGTGAAACATGTTAAACTACTTTTGCTTAAAATATTAGCGCTGACTTATTTAACTGAATTGAAATGAATTTGGTGTTGCAAATGTCCATGGGCGACAGTATTAACTTTCCATCAGCTGATCTGTCGGCTCGTATGCCCCCTATCCTATATATATATATATAAGTTCAATGGCCAAGTCACACAACATTTACCATAATAATAAAGTAATCGCAGGAAGGAACCTTAGACTTGGCACTTGATTTCATTACTTTTTAGAGATAATCAAGCAGCTCCATCGAGACTTGGCTAGATTTTTTACAGAATGTTTTTGGTGGGATATATATAATAAAATCTACTTAAGGTAACAGTTAGTAAAGGTAAGGTAAATACTCAGTAGGTGAAATCAAATAATGAATACTTTTTATCAGGTATGTTATGTTTTATGAGTCATAACTTGATACCTGTAGATAGTAAATAGCAGGTGACATCATAGAATTGACTATATTTTTTCTTGCGCAAAACGCGTGCTTTTACATACTGCGATAACCGCAAACGTGCGTTCAGACACGTTCTTTTACATATATTGCCATAGTATTTGATGTATTTGCTATAGTTTATTATAAATTGTTAAGGATTAGTAATAATATGTAATACAGGTGATAAGAAAAAAATTGAAATGAGAATTCTGTGCGTCAGGGTTTCTCAAATATTTTGAGCATGAAACACCTTATTTATCAGGGTACAATCATGAGATGCATGTTTTTATAGTCCCTGTAATTAAATACAAAAATTTGGTTTCCAAAACCAATTATAATAATCTGTATTTTACAAAGTCACATAATGCTCAAGCGTTTGTAAGAACAGGTCGATATAACTTGATTCATTTTGTTAAAAGTGAATTTGATTAAAGTGCCTTAAATGAGGAGTGAGACATTTAATCCATTAAAATTTTCTTTTATTAGTACTATATGTCAACAAAAAGACAGCCAGGATGTCAATGCAAGCATTGTAAAATTTACCTTTTATTATGTTACGAGTAGGATGAATGAATATTGTTCTTATATTGGAGTTTGTTCACTATTACTTATTTTAATTTTATTTGTATACTCGTAGAATCGTTTCATTTGGTCTATGAAATTTATAATTCAAGACCAAATGAAACCGCCCCTATAATTTTTATTTATTATTTTTTAAAATTTAAACCAAAATAACAGTCACAACTAAACTGTATTTTCGCACATGGTTTTAATATAAGTTATAGTATAGAGTGTTTGTTATTATATGAGGAGTCTTCATTTTCAAATTGAGATATCACTTAATGAGACTCTGTGAAGAGGTAATTTGCATACGGAAACATGAGTTATGGTAATTTTAAATACAGCAATAAGCTTAATTTGCTACCTAAGTATCAGGAATGATTTAGTATCATTTTGTACTACCTAACCAGCTAAAATTCTCTGCCGCATTTAAAATAGTACCTATCTTCTTTTAAATGTCTTGAACGTTAAACGTAGACATTTCATATTTATCAATGATAATATACTAAAATTCATTGGTACAAATTTTAAATATTGGAATAAGCTAAAAACTTGAAATTTCCACAGATAAAAAAAATTCTAATGACAGTAACATATATTTTGAAATGCCTATTTTCTTCATGGTCAAACTCGTATAGCAACCAAGAAAACAGCAAATAAGTATCATGAAAGGTGAGAGTACATACTATCTACCTACAAGTATGTATGGGTTTGGAAGACAAAAAGGGCTGCATCGGTTATCCGTAAAGCAAAGCGAGGTGCGCCAGTCATACAGGTGATACTGTTTTACAATGTTTTTTTTCCATTTTCCGGTCTTAAGTCACACCGAGTAAGTACGTACAGCATGAGCGTATTTTTTTTAAATCTGCAAAGGTTTTATGACGTTGTTATTTTAAATTACGATATTGAAAGTGTTGGCGCAAAAATTCGATCGCCAATCAGTTACTTTGTCTAAATATGCTATCAACTTGCATGCATGATTAAAAAAATTAATGTCTGCGGCCTGCGCATAGTTTTGCAAAACATATTTAATGAAATTTGTAATAATATTGTTCTCTTTTTAATGGATTCCTAATGGCTTTTTAATGGCTCAGCTGAACCTCTATGAATAAAGTCAACGTCAGTTTCTTTTTCCCAATCGAAATGTTTATTCTCTAAGTTATTATAACAAACAATGTCTTTTGGAAAAGTGAGCAAGGAACTATTCATTTATTACGTAAATTAATGAACAAATGTAATATAATAGTACAATAAGTACAATAAGAGATCGTTTTCTTGTTTCTAGGAAATCGTTACACGCGAGCATTTTGTTATTGTTAAACTAACATTCATAATTATTCAACTGTTCGATATATACTACGCCTCCTTTATCAATAATGGGAAATTACTCGTGATGGCTGTTTTAAATACACTCAGCCATTGATCTCATATTCGTTGTACGAATTGTTTGTAATGTCAATGGTAAGCAGGTGAGTACACGTGTTTAAATATCCTCGTGTTGTTAGATATATGAATTACCATGTTTAATTTCAAAGGTTGACTTCTTAATTAACAGAATACAAGCTCTAGTCATATACATGAAATAGTGTAACAAAGAAATACGAAATGCTCTAAACAGTTTGTGTTACTTGTATTGAGCGCCATTGCAGTATACAGTGACCAACTAACATTATAATATTTACTGTTTTTGGCATATGCATTTAAAGATACCATTATCTTTCCTTCCTCAATTTTATGCGAAAATTATAAAAATGTACTTTTATCACAGACATCCGAATATACAATTAGAACTGGACAAGCGCCAAGTTTATAGGCAGTCCCAGTGTCGCAATTTCTTTTCGGTTCTTAGCTGTGAAAATTTTATATTTCTTGGTAAATTTACTGATTCGTTGCGATGATGGCATGTTACAATTGCACAGGATGGCATTTTGGAAAAAACGGTAATTTCTTCTAATATTCGTGCGTCTTGACTCGTCTCACAGAGCGTAAACTGGCAGCCAGTGTATGCTCGTTGAGCTTACATTTGTCGCACTTTAAACGCGGCTTGCCCCATCTCCTGTATTGGGAAATCTGTGACTTTTATAGTACTTGACTAAAACAGCGAGCGGCGTCGGAAGGCGGCAGCTCGTGAACTACTATTGATGTTGTGTAGTTATCTGAAACCTAATACCTGCTTCATCATCGCCATTACAGCCCGATTATGTCCACTGAAGAACGAAGGGCCTCCCCTAATGATTTCTACGCGAACCGATCCCTAGCAGTTGACATCCATCTGCTACACGCTAACTTAACCAGGTCATCAGTCCATCCATCTGGTTGGGGGTCGGCCTACACATCGTTTCCCGTTACGTGGACGCCACTCGAGAACCTTTCCGCCCCGGTAATTTCACTAGCTACAGTACCCTTATTCCGAAACACAAGAGTGCATAACACACCTGTTTCACGGGACGATATCTGGCACTGCGGTGGTGATTAGACGACTCAGTATCGAGTCTACCATCTATTTGATGAGTCATAAATGTATGCCATCTTACCCTACAATTAACACGTTGATAAAAACTACAATAATTTTATAGCATTTTCTACGTCATTTCTTATTGATAAAGCGGCTCGCGTTCATCTAAGGTTTCGTGGCCAATGGCCGGTGAAGGTTCAGTCATTTTCTTTGATTGTTTTTTCACCGGTATCGTACCGTGTCGGACAAGGTTACGGATTTGCTATGGACTTAATTGTTTAACTCTTGAATGTCCACAGTATCACAGATGGCATGCCGCAGGCTACGTTTACCTCATATAAATGTGTAAGATTGTTTATTTTAAATGATTAGCAATCTTCCTTACTTTTTTCGTAGCAGACTACTGCTGTTCGCCGCAGATGGTCTTTACAAGTTCACCTAGGAAGTGGCGATTTCAGATGGCTTTTCAAACTTTTGGAGATTTCGGTTATTATATACACATTTACACCATAGGACACATAATACAAACATTTGTGTGCGTGAATATGTCTGTTTGTATTGGTCTGGGTGTATCCAATTCTAATTCTATATGTAGATAATATAATATATACTATATAATATGCATGTCTATTTACCTGTTGTTAAGTACCCATAGTCCAAGCTCCTTGCTTAAATTAGGTCTAGACAGACGGCGATGTGTGCACATCTATGGATATTTACTTATTATATTACATTTACATATTTTTTTGAAGTTTTAAATAAAATGCAGGTATGCCCTTCAGTGTAAATAAATCTTTTATCTGTCTAACAGTATACTATTATTGTGTTGCCTTCTTGCAAAATAATAGAATACCCTTGTTTTTGCATTGCCTTGCCTGGAATATAGCTGTTCCTAGAATACGACTTCTGTGTTTCGGGAAATACCACAGACATCCGAATATACAATTAGACTGGACAAGCCGCCAAGTTTATAGGCAGTCCCAGTGTCGCAATTTCTTTTCGGTTCTTACCTGTGAAAAGTTATTCTATTACTTGGTAAATTTACTGATTCCTTGCGATGATGGCATGTTACATTGCACAGGATGACATTTTGGAAAAAAAAACGGTATTTTTTTCTAATATTCGTGCGTCTTGACTCGTCTCACAGAGCGTAAACTGGCTGCCAGTGAATGCTCGTTGAGCTTACATTTGTCGCACTTTAAACGCGGCTCGCCCCATCTCTTGTATTGGAAATACATAATTGATGAATTGGATACATACCTACCTACCTAATTCATAACATCGTGTACAATTCATACCTTCGAGTGTAAACGTAATCCTTATGAAGCGTTTTGTTTTGCACACCATTCGTCATTACTGTAAAAAACCAATACCGTGACCAAAAAGGTTTTGTTATGTGACTCAAGCAAACGCAATCTGTAATATTAACAATACGCGTCTAATTAGCAAAGCCTGATAACAATAAACCCCTTACATAAACCGAAACGGACGTATTTTTTATATATGTATTGCGCACAAATATAATATTATTTTGGCAGATGTCTTCTTTTTTTAGGGTTCCGTAGCCAAATGGCAACAAACAGAACCCTTATAGATTCGTCATGTCTGTCTGTTTGTCTGTCCATCCGTATGTCACGCACTTTTTTCTCCGAAACTATTAGCACTACACTGTGAGCCGCTTCTACTTCTTTACGAAATTTGGTTTCAACGATAAGCGTGTAGTTATTGATGTATACGGCATAAACGGTGAACCACTATTTTCTCATAATAAAGCTGTAGTAGGTGTACCTATAAGCACAGATAATATAAATAGTATCTATATGTAAATATTGTTTTAATGTAACTTCATGCTGTGAACCCTCCGCGAGTGTGTCCGACTCGCACTTAGCTAATTTTTTATTTAAATGTAAATTAGCGAAAAAGGGCCGACAATACAGTTAGAAAACTTATACTTTAAACCTTATACAGGCGGAGTTTGTACACGGTTTTTATAGTATTTTTTTTTATTTAGGTTACCCTAATATTATATGTGCTAGATTCACACGGTAGAATTATCTAGAAGGATGACCTGGTGTATATTATCTAATTGGCCTCAGGAAGTGACCACTTCGTACGGTTACATGCGTACCACGCATTTGATGAGAAAAACGGGCACCTATTTCTTAATAATCTTCTTCTATACAACTACAAAACAAATATGTACTTTAGGTATGGTAATGTTAAAATAATATTACCGTGCTTTAGGGCATAGTAATATTTCATCATCATCATCAGCTCATTAAACGTCCCCACCGAGGGGCACGAGCCTACCCGTATAGGGTGATTAGGCCTTAGTCGTCCACGCGGGCCCAGTGCGGATTGGACGACTTCACACACAACCTTCGAATCTCTTCGCAGGCGTGCATGAAGGTTTCCTCACGATGATTTCCTTCACCGTAAGAGCGTTGGATAACGTACATATGTTTTTGAAAATTCGAAAACACGTGTCGGGATTTGAACTTCAGCCCTCCCGGTAGGCGACAGTCCACACCATTGAGCCACCGACGCTCATAGTAATATTAGAAATATTCGATTAAGTACCTGACGACCCTAAATCTATACTAATATTATAAAGCTGAAGAGTTTGTTTGTTTGTTTGAACGCGCTAATCTCAGAAACTACTGGTCCGATTTGAAAAAATCTTTCAGTGTTAGATAGCTCATTTATCTAGAAAGGCTATAGGCTATATATCATCACGCTACAAGCAAAAGAAGCGGAGCAGCAATGAAGAATGTTTCAAAATCAGGGGGGAAATTTTCTTATTTGGAGATTCCGCTGCGTACGCTGCGTAAACGGTTAAAGTTTCGCCAAAGTCATGTATGAGAGTATTGTTACCCTTTTAAAGGTCTACAAAAAAGTCCGCGGCAGCATATGTCTATATTTTAAGGTTAGCTCACTGTAACATATTTTTTGCTAAAAAAATTTTCTAAAATAATGCATCATTTTGCGAAGCTATTTTCATAAATATGATATCAATCCTTATCCAAATAAATACATTATTTATCACAAGTATTTCATTTTAAACAGAATTGCCCTTTACATCATTCAATTTAAATGAATATCTTATGAGATATCGCAGTTTAAACTAACCTATATAAACGAAGTAGCGGGTTAAAGAGAGCGTTAGGCCAAAGTAACTACTCCACGCGGACGAAGTCGCACGCAAAAGCTAGTAAACAATACACCAACTATATGCACAATCTCACTAAAAGAGTTTCGACGGCAAAAGTCTGCCCATCGCGTCAGTTGGACAGAGTTTTCATTCATAATCACGTCGTTCGCTACATGTCATAGGGACAATAGTATGCTCGTGCTTTTGATTTTGTACCCTTTTAATGACGCGTTGAGGTCAAAATTATTTTATTTTAATAATAAGTTGATATTGCTTCATGATATTGCATGTAGTTAGTTTAAAGTTTATTTAAGCTGACGACTCAATGATAATTAACTTATTATGGTTAACTGATTGTAAGGAAGTAATGGCAAATGTTAATCTATTCCGTAAACAAAGTGTTGTGATTTCTGACCCTAATTCGTAACTTTAATTTTGTGCCACCTATCCCAAGAATTTGTGCCATATTCTTTTCGAATAATAAGAGTACGACTGTGGTCGGGCTAGGGATTCTGAACACAACCAGATCATATGAAATATCGGTGTTAAGTTACTAATACAACACACAATTAGACACAATTAAAGTTACGAAAACAAAATCTCCGTTTCATGTCGTGGTCGGGTCGGGAATCACAACACTAAACAAATGCTTTCGTGGTCTTTTGGTCTGCGCATGATTTTTAGATCGCGTGATGGGGGGTCACGCGATCTAAAAACCATCCAGAAGGGGGTCGGGGTTCGAATCCCACGGGGACATCGCATAGTGAACGACCCATCTGGTAATAGTTGAGATGTCGGCTATACACCAAAGATTCCTGGTTCACACACAGTTCCTGGTATTAACATTACAGGAACACATTGTGGGAATTTCAATGCACATTTATTTTTCATGAAAGTCACTTTGTGCGATTTTTCCCAGTTCAGTTAAGATATTGCTATATATTAGGTTCGTGCAAATGTCAAATAAAGAGAAGTGAAACATGTTCCTAATTAAAAACGATCGCTTTACGTTTCCACGTGCTTCTTACAACGTGATTAATAAACAAAGGGAGCTGATGAATTCTCGTATTTTAAAACCATTCTACTTCAAAGTCAAGTTTTATTATCCTGTCAAGGTAGCAATGCTTTAGTTAATTCTAATTAAAACATATAATTAACTACTTATACATCTGAATTCTTTAGTATAAAACTAGATATGTGACGGAAGTACATTATTTTACGTAGATTAGAATAGTTCAATATCATTAGTTGTCTTAAAATGAAATAAAGTAATGTAACTTAGCTTAACACAAATTTATTTAATTTTGTTCTGTATATTACGGGTTTGGATAATCGTGCTGTATACTTGAGTGTGTTACAGTACTCCCAGGAACATTAAAACCATAGTCAATGTTTAAATTGCTGTCTTGTCCATTAAAGCAATAAAATTAAATAAATAACTGTAAAAGAAAAACTGTTAAGACGGCAGAAATGGTTGCGATTGTAACTTCTTACTTCAGTCATAACCACACATCATCATCATCAGCACAGCATGCGGTGATTAACCGGATATAATACGGATTGGACAATGAAACCTATTATACTCAGTAGCGTGCACTCCATATATATATATATATATATATATATATGCAAATAAGCAGTTAAGCACTGTGCGTCCAGCCAGACAAACCGGAAAATTGCCAACATATAAAATGAATTCCACTTATTCGCCTATTTCTGACCTCGGGCAACTTCGCGCTGTATTTCCAGCTTATTCAAAAGTACTTGCTTACTATATTTTTTCCGATTATGAACCTAATCAGTTGCAGAATTTGTAATTATAGCATTATACGTATGTTTCATACATGCACATGGTGCGATAACAGTTTGTCGTGAACTACTAATTGACTGCTTTGTTTTTTTTTCAGGTAAGTCATCAAAGCTATTGTTGTCGATTAGACGCGCTAAATCATCAATTCAAGGTAATTTTTCTACGAATATGGAACAATTTTTGAATTAGGTACGTTGTGTAGGCACCTATATTATCTATGTCTTAATTTGCAGTGCAATTTCTTATGTGAATTTGTTATGACCTGAATTTTGGTAAACAACAAAGTTACAATGTTAGAACCGAGAGACACAACCTTTGAATCTCTTCGCAGGCGTGTACAGGTTTCCTCACGATGTTTTCTTTCACCGTAAGAGCGTCGGATTAACGTACATATAATTCCGAAAATTCTAAAATACATTGGTACGAGGCGGGATTTGAATCTGCACCCTCCAGATCGAAAGGCAACAACCCACACCAATGAACCACCGACGCTCGCTAGTAACTTAAGACAAAATATTACCTCGCTTGTAGGTGAATAAGTTCGCCTTGAGGATATCAACGGAAACTATGAAAGAATTCTTTTTCTGACTGTCTTATAACTAGGTGACAGGCTCAATACTTTTTTTTCTGTTGCCGCAGATGGCTTTCACAGCTTCACCGGAAAATAAATACTGACTCGTATATGTATCTACGGCTATGCCAGATATTTTTTCTGTGAAAAATAAGTTGCGTACCTTTCATTTCAAAAGAAATATATTCCTTTAAAACCTTAATGTAATCTAAATTGATTGAGTCTCAATCCAGTCCTACTTACTGATCACGTATGCAAACATTTTAAGTGCTTTGTTTTTATTTAATAGTAACATAACTAAGGATTGAACTGGATACCGGTTTGAAATTTCAAGGTCCAACTAGTCTAACTTTTACACATACAAAAAGTAAAAACACAAAGATGTTTTTATGGCAACATAATATAAAAGTAACTTAATGGTTGTGACGGATTTTTATGGTCTTATATGTGTTATTCCACTGATGGAAAGCAAATTTTATTATGAAATAGTACTGTTCTATTTTTAAACCCGACGCAAAAAAAGGGGTGTTATAAGTTTCACGTGTCTGTCTGTCTGCCTGTGTGTCTGTCTGTCTGTGGCATCATAACTCCCGAACGCATGCAGTGATTTCAATTTAGTTTTTTTTTTGTATTAAAGGTGACTTATGTGCGAGTGTTCTTAGACATGTTTGATGAAAATCGGTTGAGCCGTTTAAAAGTTGTGAGGAGTGAAAGTGGGGAGAGTAACCGAATGACTGCAAATATACTTGGGATCAGTAACAATGTGACCTTTAGCCTATTTATAGAAAGAAAAACTAGTCATTAATAAGTAAAATAGCGAACGAGCTTGGCCTTAAATGTAATCTATACCCTTGCAAGAATCTAAATTGTAGTAAGTAAATTATAATATACTAAAATCTAACTTAACCTAATCTACCTATAAAAAGTATAAAATAAAAATTCAATTAAAAATTTAAAAAACCCCCGACACAAGAACTTTGTTTTTTTTTAGAATTATTAATAGATTCTTAGGTACTTTAACATTAAGTTTCTTTTATTATTTTTTACTTTTTAATGGGAAATTACTTAAGTTCTTGTGTCGGGGGTTTTTAAATTATAATTTAATACAATGTATTTTGTCATAATTGAGTATATAAATAAAAATTAAAACCAACCCAATACAATTTGCAAAAACTGCTGCTGCTGAAACGTGAAATGAACTAATGTTATTTGTGAATTTCCTCTAAAAAAACGATCTAAAATAAAAAGGTCTTCACTCCACAACTGAACTGCTCCAACGGCCATTGGTTCTTCTACATACTTGACATCTGCCGCTTGTGTATTCTGATCCAGCAAGGTATGTCGGCTACTTTAGTCCTCTCATAAATAACATTTTTGATTTTATCTTGAGAGGGACCCCGAATATAGCATACTCTGTTTTATTACTTAACGATTTGAGTTTGCGTGATACATCTTACATGCATCGTCACTTTCCATCACTTAAATTTTTAATAAACAATGATAACGATATGTGTAAAATAGAATTAAATATATATACCTATTTATAAAGCGGTAGTTTGTTAAAGATGGAACCGTGCTTGTGTTGTATTAAAGCGTCTCTATTAGTTCGCGCTAAGTCATTGCAAATATTATTTGAATATTTGGACAAGATAACGATGAGGCATAGTAACTCGTGTCGACTATGCACCAAGGAAGTAGTTTGACTCATTTAGTTTTAGTTTTCTTACTTTCACTGACAAACATTAGCATTTAAATAGGAATGCGTAAATAACAACTGAGCTATGTACGCCAGTGTCAGTGTGTTTGGCTTATGCGAGAAAATACCCAATTGTTTGTAAAATTTGTATGAAATGTTCACGTAAAAGTTAAGAATATTAAAAATTAATGAATGTATTTTTAACTAAGCGATGCTCCGATGACTTAAGGGGCTGGCAGATGGATGCATGCCGAAGAAGGAATGATTAGCGCGCTTTAAGAGAGGCATATGACAAGCAGTGAATGATTATGTCACAGCATTAAAAAAAAGGCACATCATCATTGCAGCCCAATATGTCCATTGCCTTCCGTCATGATATCCACGTGGACTGATCCTTGGGACAACCATATGCTACTTGCCACTGCAACTAAAAGTCATCAGTCCCACTTGCTGGGGTCGGCCTACGCTTCTTTTCTTAATAATAATAATAAGCCCCTCAAATCCAACCACACGTCCAGGTTGACCACCTGATCCACGTAGGTGGTCAACCTGGACGTGGCGGTCACACGATTGATAAATTACTGGCGTGTCTAATATGGCAAGGGTAACCCATTTAATATGGAGACTCGTAGTAAAAAGAAACGAATAGAGCCGCTACCCGGGGGCTATCGCCGGGGCACACCTGGAGCTGACGCTGGGTGTTTCAGCATACGATCCGTCAGTGGTGAGGAGTTGAGCAGGCGGGCTCCCACCGGCTTGTCCGAAAATGCCACAGCCGACTTTCTGGATGAAAGAACACAAAACAATAGTCCAATTGAACCATTTAGTCCAAGTACTACCTCATACACACCATCATTATCATCATTGAATAGTTCGCCAATTCCAACCTTAGATGTTGCGCGGAGGCTAATGCCTTTTTACCTGCGTCCACTAAGGCTGGCAAACCAAGAGTGCGCATGACATGGAGTAAAGAAGTTAACCTATTTATCATGCGTACTTACTTTTACATTACTAAGTTAGAGACTGACATGACAACATAGGAAAAAGTTATATGACATATTTACACGACAAT